>JAJHUR010082225.1:0-14993 GCA_027495735.1 Lutjanus campechanus
TTTGGAGATACACGGTTTTCTGAATCTGAAAAATAACTAGTACCTTAAGTTGTCAGGCAAATGTAGTGGAGTAAAAAATACAATATTTTCCTCTGAGATTAAGTTCAGTATAAGTATGAAGTGAATATGTGTGCTATATAGCCTATTGTTTGTTTATCTGCTTGACTTCAGAGGTCAGCAAAGTATTTCCTTTGAAAAATCAGACATTTAATGTTTCTCTGCTTACTAGCAAACATTTAGAGAGACACTAGCAAATCTGTACTTGAGTATAGTACTTGAATAAATGTACTTAGTTACTTTACGCCACTGCTGCTATGCTACATATTTCTTGTTTGGCCGACTGACTTCAGACGTCAGCACAGAACTTCCTTTCAAAATTCTGAAATTTAATATTGTTCTGCTTGTTGGCAAAGGTATATTACAGACAGACCATGCTTTAAAACTTTTTATGTTTTATTAGCAGTCACTTACTAATTCGGCACATACAGAATAAGAATAAGTGCATTTATTTAAATGTCAGCTTTAAAAAAGGTTCGTTTTTCCCGGTGTCAGCATTTACACATGTAGCCTCTCTGCATGGCGGAGTCAACCATTTCGGAAAGCTGACAGGCGAAATTGTTAACATGACTACTGTAGCAGAAGAATATAACGCTAACGCTTTATAGTGCAGTCATTTCGATGATATTCAGAGCATTTAAAACACAAAGGCTGGAATGCAGTTAGGTGAGTTAACAGGACATAATGGGTGACTGAACCTGCTGCTGCGTGCTTTTTACCAGCCCTGTTTCAAAGTCCACTCACAATTAAACGTGAGCAGCTTATAAACGATATTACAAACGACACATTTAATTACCAGCTAACTCGAGGATGCTATACATCCATTACTAAGTTGTGACAGCCTGGCTAAAGCTAATTCCTCGACCCTGAACATTTATTACCTCCATCTCAGTCGTTGTTTAGCTTCTCTTCAGTCGTCTGACGAACACAGAGAGGTGACCGGTGAGAAAACCGGACGAAACCAAAGCGGTATCTGAAATAATTTACGTTTTCTTGTGGATTTAAGAGGGAAACATCCCCTCTGTTTTGGTTTGTGAGTTAGCAGGCTAAAGACAGGACCTGCTTCCGCAAACGTCAACCAAGTGACGTCGGAATACTTTACGTCACGCTTTCAACAGGATACATGGAGGATGAGGTTGGCTCAGAATAAACATACCTTTATTGGCCCTTTTACAGTCTTTTGCATATCACACCTTTGTGTAGTAATTGTGCACCTTCAGTCTAAATGTACTGTACAATACTGACCCATCACATACAAATATATCATCTTTTTTAAATGAAAAATACTTTTCATAGATTTTTACTACATAAATATAGACATTGCGGTTGCACTGGGGCTCATGGAGTTGGGGGGCTGCAGAGAGAGCGAGAGGGACCTCCAACAATGTGTTAGGGCTAAAAAATGTGATTCAGAAATGTGCCTGTGTACAAAGAACAACTCACATTAAATCAAAACTTGCTCCATTTTCTTTATATTTCTCAGAAAGCTTGATGATTTTGTTTTATTTTCTTTCTTTTTTTTAGTAAAATAGTCATTAGCAATCTATAAAAAAAATGCATATTCTACATCAACTACAAAATAAAGTATAAATAAACAATATAAAAACGATTCACTTAGATGTATTTTTTCTTATTTTCTTTGGTATTTTTCATCATAAACAGATATGCAATGCAATTTGTTTGTTTTTTTTGTTTTTGTTTTTTGCATTATGATTTCAGATTTTATTGGTAGCTGGGTAATGTACAGTACCAGTCAAAGGTTTGGACACATCTTCCCATTAAATGTTTTTTTCTTTATGTTTATTATTCTTCTTCTTGCACATTAATATTTCAGACATCAAAAATATGAAATATTGAACTATATGGAATTATGTAGCAAAAATTAGCAAAAATGTGAAAACCAGGCAAAATATGTAATTCCTTTTTAACAATATAGAATACAAAAGACTCTTGCACACTGTTTTCAGCACTTGCAATCAAAGATTTAATACCAATGGTTTTATTAAATCTAAGATTTATTTATATATTAAATCAAAGAGATCAAATATTTTTTCGTGGACTCATGGTGTTCCCCTTCACACCTGTGGACCTTAAAGTGTGCAAAATGTTTTTGCTATTTCATATTTTAGATTCTTTGAAGTAGCCACGTTTTACTTTGCATGAAATGAATGAAAACTTTGCACACTGTTGGTGTAATCTGAAGAATTTCTTACAAAAAATACATTTAAAAAATACATAAACAGTAGCAAGTTTAGGCACAAAATCTGTCAAGACTCACAAGCTGAGCATCGATGCAACAGTTCAGCTGGCATCACCATCAACTCTGCCATCAGTGGTGGGTCAACAACCATGCAGCCGGTACCAGTACCATGGCAACATGCATGTTTACTTCATAACTAGTGACTAGTGTGCACTGGGGCCTGTCATTACTACTTTACGCCACTGTTTAATTGACACCTGGTGGTTTCCAGGAAAGACTAACAAGCAATAGAACTTTTTTTTACAGCAGCCATTTTGACATCGAGTAAACAGAGGTCTTACTAATGATACTAATTAAGGTTCTGTTCCCTCCCGGTCAGGGTGCTGCTATTGTGCTCACTGGGTCCCGCTACACTAAATGGAGCAGCACTGTCTTTAATTGGTGTCACACCAGTGTCTACTACTTCATATTAACATGGCTGCTATGAAAAAAGGGGTGAAGTCTTAAAGCACTGTGTTGCATAGTGGCATTGCATATCTGGCCACCTGCAGCACAGTGTTACCTGGAGGCAAAAATGTCATTAACTACACGGTGCGTGACCTGATGTCTGAGGGCCTCCAGCATGTGTCATAACTGAGTGATGAAAAGGTCAAATTAACACCTTTACCCTGGTGTGAGAGAGCTGCTTATGCCTGAGCTGCCTAGAGATTCCAATACCGAAGAGTGAGGGAAAAAATACTACTGCCCATATAGCCCCAGGGCATATTAGCTGGGGCAATACAAATAAATATGTAAGGGATAATGTACAGTGAGAAAGTAATTATACATTATCCCGCTTATTACACAGTTACTAACCAAAATAAATCAACAATTTGACACAAAATATTAATTTCAAAATGCTTTTATTGATTCAGAAATGTGTTTTTTTTACTCCTTCAGAGCCTATGCTCAGAACTGTGCCCATAGCAACAGCCTGTTCTTCATAGCAACGGTCTGTTATAATAGACCTTAGAATGTTGTAATTGACCAATCAGAATCAAGTATTTAACAAAGCTATATTATAAGTTATTAATTGACATAAGTAGTATACAGATTGTCATAGATTTGATCTTTTGCCCGTACATCAAAAGGAGAAAGTACACAGGAGTCTTGTGCTGTAACTGGCTTAATAATACTTGGCCAAGGAGAATGAAGAAATAATCAATACATGCTTTGTCTTGGTGTTCCCTTCAATTCTGGAGTTTTTGTTCTGTGGGATGGTCTTAAAAGATTTGCATAATGTCATGATGAACCTATGCCCAAATAAGGTCAGACCCGACACATCCACAGCATATAGAATTAGCCTATTGGTCTGCAAATCCAAACACGGGAAGTATGAATGTATGAGGTCTGAGACCACAGCTTAGCACCCTTTCTTCCTCACAGGGTCAGTGATATGATAACAGTTACATCTGCTCCTTTCAGAGAGACAAGACAAATACATCTCTGACCTTAGCCGCAGTAGCAACACCATCAGGTTGTTCCCTTGTTTATCTGAAAGGAGAAGACAGCTGCATCTTCTGTCTAGAAGAGACACAGTATGTCAGTATGTCTGATAAGAATTAGTGCAGATCTCTCAATGATTCCAAGGCCTTAGTATGATAACTTAAAATTAGGAAATTCCCAAACACAGATGAATTACACATTCAAAAATAATTTTCAATTTCAAATTTTAATTTCATCCAAACATTTCACAACAACAGTATACCTTTTTTAAACACAAAATTTTCAAAGTATAACATCCATCGTCTGTAATCGCTTATCCTGACGGGTTGTGGGGGCGCTGGAGCCTATCCCAGCTGACATTGGACAAGAGCAGGGGTCCACCCTGGACAAGTCGCCAAGTCATCGCAGGGCTGACACATAGAGACAAACAGTCACTCATGCTCACATTCACACCTACGGGTAATTTAGAGTTATCAATTAACCTATTATACTGCATGTTTTGGGGCTGTGGGAGGAAGCTGAAGACCCGGAGAGAACCCACACAGACACAAGGAGAACATGCAAACTCTGCACAGAAAGGTGAATAGACCTCACAATCCACACTTATTCCGTTGTCTAAATTTGACCCATCTTATACTGACACCTGTTGTCAGCTTTTATTTGTTAAAAAGCAGGAATGCTACAAATGTGGACGCTTATGGCATGTTCACAAGCTAAGTTTAAGATCTCAGCAATAATACAAGATGTACTATCTTGATTAAACACTTCTCAGTGCATACTCCTCCATTCTCTCGCATTTATTTGAACTCCATTAGAATAAACATTTCTTATCATTTTAGTGGTATAGAAAGTAGACCTTAAACATGAAGCATGAATTGTTTAGGTACTTAAAGGATATATTACAGCACTGCAACTACACATACGTACCATACTTTAAGGTTGGTTTATTAAGTAAAAGGAGAAGTTGGGATGTGTAGCATTTCTTTCATGACAATTGTTTATTAACACATGCAGCAGATTAATCTGAATAATCACCTTAATGACAATTAAACACACGTCTTGATGAGCAGTGTTGAAAAAGCTGCAGCAGAGAAATGAAAAGAACACGCACACTTTGACAGAAGCAGTGTGGATGCCTCTGCAGAGTTTGCAGCCATACATACTGTAGCTGTGAATGTCTTTTTCCACTGTGTCTGCAGGGCCATATGGGGCATAAAATCACCCCATAGCTGTCTGATGCTCCATGATGTTGTTTTTTGGGACTGCTATAGGGAGGTGGGGGGGATATCTGCCCTCATGCTGACATCAGGCCTGTCACAAACTCAATGGACGGCCTCGCCGTGCTTCTGTATTCCCATCACGTGAGGTCCAGTTTTATCTGTTGAATATGGAGAGCGTCTGTTTTGACACGAGTGATAGAAGCACTGACGGAGGCAGCTTAGCGAGATGCCTCTCATCCTGACAAGGCTGGGATGCTCCGGGCAGAGGGGCAGGGGCTCTGCCGACTCTCTGTCTCATCTGGAAGAGACCCATCCCTGCCTTCCACCCCGCCTGGGTCAAACACACCCATCCATCACGGCCCCTCCCTTGTTTTCTCCCAGGGCATCGAGCAGTATTTTGCAGCCATTTTTCTCCCCCCACTCGTGGCCGTCAGTCAGGGACGGCTTTGCAGTAATATAACTGACACTGGCTGGCGTTCAGGGAGTAATGAATAGCCTAGCTGGGTCTATCAGGAGGAGCAACAGACACTCTTTCATGCTTCTCTCTTTCTCTTTTGCTTTCCCTCTATATATTTTTATCTCTCCCTCACTTTCTCCTGCTGGTTTTAGCTCCACAGTCACCACGGTAACACTTAAAGATGCTTATAATAGTTAGTTAACTGGTAATAAGCTCCTTATAAGATCCTAAGTAACAATAATATGTGTTAATAAGATGATATAAGTTTATAATAGCTTAATAAACATTTTTTATTGTTAGATTATAAGACATTTATGAACAGTCTTATAATAAACTGATGATAGCAGATGAATTTTGAACAGCGATTAAACCTATTATGTCCTTGTTAAACCTTTACTAAACTTTTGTTGATTTCGACATACTTCATTATGCTTTTATTAGTAGTTAGCAGTATGCATTTTGTGGGTACTGGATCTAAAGTGTGCACAGTGCTTATTAAGGTTAATTAATCCTTTATTATGCACTTGTTAACAGGTACCCATGATTAGTTTTTAATTATTACTATTTTCAGCCCTTTTTCCTCTGATAAGAACTCCTAACGAATGTATAATGAAGTATATAGAACTCTTAATAAAGCAAAAACAACAAACAAATAAGTAAATGACTTACATTCAATAAATGTGTTTGTAATAAACAATTATAAGAAACTCATAAGGCTTTTATTAACATTCTTAAACTGTTAATAAGTATTTATAAGTGCTTATACATGTACTATGATCCAACAATAAACATGTTTATTTTGCTAGCACTAACACATGTATAGTCTTATTAACACACGTTAGTGGTAATAAGCATCTAATAAGGTTGTTAACTAACTCATATTACGAGCACCTTAATATAAAGTGTTACTACCACATTTCAAACTAGGACACATGCACCTCTTTTCTTCTTCTTGCTCTCACCTCGTCTCTCTGTATCAGTTAAATGCCACGATGAGAATATCTTCCCTCCTCCTCAGACTTTACACTTGAAATGCAAACATGTTTCCATCATCTGACTTTGCAAATGTAAATGTAAATGCATAAATATTGTGATAAATAAAAATGACAGTCGATGAATTTCATAAACTGCTAAAATAAAAGAAATTATTTGTTAAAAATAACTAAAACGTGTCGCTTGCGTAGATTTATGTCAGTCTACAAAGATGCATAAACTGCGTCTAGGCAGAGTCACCTTCTACTGTGTCTACTAGTGTCATCTTGGACCGTGACCTCACTTTCCAGAATCATGTAGTTAAAACCAGATTTTATCCAAATTTGTCCAAAGTCAGGAGCTTTTCATTCCAGGAAGACTGAAAGACTTGTCCATGCTTATTTTATCCAAAACCATGTCAACAGCTTTTCGCCGATCAAAGGCACAAATAGTTTCAACTCCGATGCACCGTGCACAAGATACCAAATGCACCTGGCCACGCCTTTGTTTTGCTTTCAATTTTAGACTTCTCGCCCATGGCCGCACAGACCAGGCACAAGTTCATTTGATATCTTGCAGAT
The DNA here is from genome assembly GCA_027495735.1 of Lutjanus campechanus. Taxonomy (NCBI): domain Eukaryota; kingdom Metazoa; phylum Chordata; class Actinopteri; order Lutjaniformes; family Lutjanidae; genus Lutjanus; species Lutjanus campechanus. Next base: position 6,973 of record JAJHUR010082225.1, read on the forward strand.
GTTGTAAAAATGACTGAAACCGCACTGGTGTAAGATAAAAGTAAGGTCACAACAACACCTTTTGACTCTAACCACCTCGTGAATCTACATTAGCTTATTTAACACCAGACCACCAGCACTTTTAAAATTGATTCAGTGATGTGTGAGGCTGTAAACTTTGGATTTAACTTTTTTTTTTGTTAGTTTTGGCCATCCATTGAGATTAATCAGGGTTGGTTGTTGTAGAAACACTAAATTGAGTGTCATCCTCTTCAGCTTTCCCCTCTCCTCCTTCACTCCACTGCACTCCACCTCCTACCCAATCAGCAAAAGGTGACTTTGGGGGTGGCGGCGTGGAGTGGTTATGTCACTGACCTCCTACAGTGTGATTGAAGCCTCTCCATGGGGCCCCTTCAGAGGCCAAGAAAGATGGACTGATTGATTATTGACTGAATAAAGAAGAAATTGACTGCGAGGACACTGTAATATAGATTACGATTTAAATAACCTCAATAAACAGGTGGAACTGATTGATAAATGTGAGTATGTGACTTCACAACTTCAACGCTATGACTCATAGGAGCATCTAAAGTCTGCGTAATCACAGAACCATTATTCATTTTAAACTGCTGTCATCACAACACTGATGTATTTGCATTTGTTTGAATGAATTTTTCAGGTGGGATTGTTACATTTACTCCGCTTTTTTCTCGGCCAGCCCTTATTTTGTTCATTGCGTCCTGCATTTGTTTTCTTCCTGACATTTTACCTCCGCAGACTGGCAGTACCATTAATAGGTTTGACATTTTAACATATAGCTTTGACATTTTAATGTATTAATGAAGGAACTGAACCTCTCAGATGGCTCTTTTCACTATAGACCCTGAGAGAGTGGATTTTCTTATAAATAACCAAAGCCTATACTTGTGAAAAGATGACAGAATATGCCATTATGTTCTGAGCTGCTGTTAATAGTGTTGGTTCTGTACATAACAGGTTAATGAGCAATAAAGTCTGTGTGTCATAATCTCAAGAGAAGGTAATCTGTCAGAGCTTGTGGATCATTAATCAAATACGGATTCTTTAAATGAGTTAAATTCTTTTTCTGTGCTTTGTATGAGAATTGATAAATGAATCAGGTTGGTTACATTTTTATTGTATGAGTGTGCAAACATGTGGTTGCTACATTATGGTTTAAAGGGCAACACTTGACCCTCTGTTACATCTGTGTAGGGGAATATACAGCACTTTATCTTGACTGTGTGCGTGTACATGTGCATGTGTGACAGAAGCAGTGGAGGCTCCATCCTGATGCTCGTCCATTATTGATGATGTCAGGGTCGCGTCCTGTCAGCAGGGCCTCTGATCTGATGAGTCCAAACTGCATAGTTGACCTTTGATCTCGGTGATGATCTGACCTGCATGTTGTTCCGACTTTTTGAGGGAGAAATTGTTAGGTCCACCACTAAAAGTAATATTGGATTATTGCTCATATAGTCGGTGTGTAAAAAGACAACAAACCTCTCTTCATTTCTGCCTGGATGTGAACGGTACATCATGGAGCACCATCAGGTTCTGCTCATGATGGTGTTGATCTAGAGTGCACATCAGCAGACTTTAGAGGACCGTACATATGAACGCCTCGTAACGGCTTGACTCCACTGGGCATGGCTGCACTGCGTTCTGGCTGTGCCGCAGCAGTTCGAGCTGATGGGTTGTGGCAAGTCTGCACCAGATCTTTTATTTTGAAAAATTACAACATTCTCTATGCTGTCTGACTTCCTGTGCATTTGATCTATTCAGTGCAGCTTGATGCAGCATCTGTGAAAAATAGACTTTTCTCCGCTGAGCAGGGTGGGGAGCCACTTCTGGGACGTGCTGCAGCGTTTCTGGTGGAATCACAAGCACTGTGTACAATGGCTGCAGTCACTCCAGTGGCTGTGGCGCAGCCATAATACAACGCAACCATGTCCAGTTGAATCAAGCCGTAAGTCTGTTTTTGACAGATGCCAGGTCAAGCTGCAGAGAGCACATCGAATCGGGCAGGAAGTCAGACACAGAAATGGCACAGAGAATCAAATCAGTTTTCAAAATAAAACATCATAAAAACAGACGAAAAGAAACAATTTAACTATGTAGCCCACTTATGGTGGAAGCACAAGGGTCAAGGAAAAATGAGCTAATCAGCAAAATCTGAGCAAGTCATTAAAATCTGTCAAAACACTTCTAAAATGTTCCTGGTGGGACAGGTGTGGAGAACAGATCAAATGGATAAAAGTGGCAGATCATCAGAATTGAGGTGCCGAGTGGAATCAAGGCATAAGAAAATTGATATTAAATATAATAATGCTCTGTAGTGATATGTGGGCTGCATAAAAACAGTCATAAAAATTAACATTCTGATTAATAGTGGATGGGTCGTAGGTGAGAAATAGCATGCATCTCTCCAGACAGGCAGGCTGTGTGCGCATTTACGCAGAGCTGCAGAGCAGCTCAACTTCTTTGGCTATTTAATCCTGTATCCTCTAGAGAGTTTCTTCTGTCCTGTCAGGTTTATATATTCAGTTTTTAGTTTTGCTGCTTAAATGTCCCACAATTTTCTGCAGTGATTGCACATGTTGAAACAAAACTGAAAGCAGCCTCTCTGATGAGTAAAGATTGTTAAAGAAAACACAATAAAAAAATCACCTAGATACTCACGCTGCTCTATATAATTTAAAAGCACCTTCTCTAGACATTGAGAAATGTTTGTTTCAACCCAAGTATTTAGGAGGCATTTCTCACTTTGTCTTGAGTCCAGGTTTGTTTCCTGCCAGAGTCAAACTTTTGGTAGCAAACGCACTGTTAGTTCACTAAAACAGGATACAGTGGTACACCTTCTGTGATTGGTTCAAATAGTTTTCACTCCAGAACTGAACAACTCCAGAGTTTACTTGACAACAATCCACGACCACCCCAGTAAGGTGTGGCAGAGAGCAGCTGCTTGGTCCAGCATTCACACCGACCCAAACAAACAGTGCAAACACTCCAACCAGACTAAACAAGGCTGATGTGAATGCACCTTAAGAGACAATAGACCAACGTCAAATCACCACCAAAGCAAGAAGTCATCAGTTGTTTTTTTTCTTATTTGTATTTATCAGTCAAAATGTTGGTGATAAACCATGCTGGGTCTGAGTTTTGTATACAGTAAATTCATGCCCTTGTTTCGATCTACCACTGTGAGTAGAGGGACAGAGGTGAGGGATCGACTGATTAGGAAGAAAGAGCAGTAAGTGTAGCAGTTTTCTCTTCCATGCCCGCAGGCTGTCAGTGTTTTGTATATAAATAGTTTGGTGGCTCAGCAGGAGAACAGCACTTCATCAAGGACCACGGGCACAACCTGCATCCGTCTGCACTTCGACTCGCGCTCAGCCTTGATTACAACAGTCTTCCTCTTCCTCCTCCCCACTCAATGCCCTCTCTCATCCTCCTCTTCTTCATGCTTATGCCACATTTTGTACATCCTGTACAGATGTCGTAGATTCACTGACTTGTTTCCTCCAGCGGCGGAGCTGAAACGAGGTTGTGGTGTCGCCTTCTTCCAAGAAAACGCATAATAAGAACTCGTCAGACAAATAACCCCTGGCCCAAGAACTTTGCTGATTAACTGAATTTTCTGCTGGATAATGTTTTTTATTTTTTCACTGGTGACAGTTATGCTGCACTTATGTGCTGAGTTGGACAACATAGACTTTTTTCCTGGAAGCCATATTGACATGAAATAGTGGGTAAACAGGTGTTACCAATGATACAAATTAAGGCCCTGTTCCATTTAGTGTAACAGAGACTTTTTAGTCAGCCAACATGCACTATAGCAGCACCATAACTTGAATGGAATGGAAACTTAATTAGTATAATTGGTAACACCTATGTATACCCCATTATTTGATCTCATCTGCTGTGAAAAGGTCTATTGCATCGATGTACGATTTTGTAGTAGAAATTACCAGTTGTTTCACTTCATTCATTCAGCCTGACGTTGTGTTCATGGTAGCTAATTTCCCAATGAGTAGCCAGCAGAGCTGTTATTTAAAAAAAATCAAGTTTATGCAAACGGGAACAAACATGTAAATAGAATTAATTTAAAAGCAACACAGGTAGCCAAAACCTTAACTACATGGTAGAACTGATGATCAACTGGTGACTTCAAACTTGTTGTTTTTTACAAGGTGAGCAAAAGTCTCATTTTCATCCACAATTTTTCCATTTAACTAATGGTGTCTAGTCCAAAATGTTACTTCTCAACGTCCAGTGTGATTCAACTACTTTCCTCCATTTTATGTTTTGTGCAAGAGAAGAACAAGAACCTAGCTTATTGAGGGTAATTGGGGTATGCAATATATCAATCTCAGAACCAATCAGCTATCTTCTGATGATTTAGCCTCTGGGAGCGGCAGCCAGTGTTTCATGTCTTCTAGTATAGCCAGTAGATATTTGGGCCAAGACTTCCTTCTCCATGCACTGATCATTGCTTAAAATCTGATTCGCAACCTGAGAAACAAAAATGGAGTTGGAAGTTAAAATTATCTATCAGCTAAATCGCCGATGGGTTCTGCAGTTTTTGGCCAATGTGTTCCACCTGTTTTGCTCTCTATCCCCCACCATCAAAAACATGTATATTTGGTAGATTCTCCTTTAAGAGCCCCTGACCAAGGTGCTGACTTAGAACTGGAGTTGGACCATGGTTGTCTTCAGTTGGCTTCAGTGTTTTACGATAAAAAAAAGTCTGTGTTGCGATTGTTCCATGGAGCTAACGGTGAGGTGCAGCTCTCAAATGGAGCTTGAGTTTTTGTCTTTTTTTCCTGCAACTAATGGATAAATAAAAACATATTTGATTAAGACTTATCTCACCGATTAACTTGTTTAGTCGACTATTAGAGGGCAGACCTAGTAGCTAGCGAGCAATGTAGGAGGATGAAGAATGACGTCCTCATTCTTAATTCCACCCAAAAAGCTCTGATTTGTTGATTGCTTCTCCAAACGGGGGAAATAGCTGTGAGTGAGCACAACAACAGACCTAACTGAATCACTGAACAAACTGGAGATAAGTGCAGTTTTTCAGGACCCTCACATCGAACCATTTTTGCGCACTAATGGAGGTTTGCAGACCAGCTATTACAGAATTGCCAATGTTTTTCTTTTTAAAACCATCAATGAGTTTTTTTTCTGAGATTGTGTGTCAGTCAGTACATTACTCTGCTGTGCAGTCACCATGGAAGCTAATGTACACATTCACTCAGCCTAGTGAGGCAGCCCTGAAATGACAGCCCTGTTTAATGCATGGTCCTTTTAAAAACACAACCCCAGCACACACACACACACATGCACACACACACACACACACAGACACATGCAGCAGGCCAGTGTTGATTTCATTAACAGCAGTGGAGATACAACGCAGCAGCTGATGGTTTACAGAGTGATGAAGCATCTGGATTCACCAATGACAGCCGTTTGCTAAGTGTGACTGAAATACTGCCTCCTCCCTCGCTCTGTCTCTCTCTCACATGCTTCTTTTCTCTCCATCTTTTCCTCTCCCTCCTGCTTCTTGTCATTCATCATCAGTCTGGTGGAGCCGTGGCCTGTAACCATTGGCCTGTGTGTGTGTGTGTGTGTGTGTGTGTGTGTGTGTGTGTGTGTGTGTGTGTGTGTGCATGGAAGAAGAATCTTAACTGAACGTATTTCATCTACACTGCCTCAATTTCAATCAGAGCTAATGGAAGTGCTGGCCAGCGCTCAGCTCTGCCCTGATCCTCAGCACACACACAACCACAGCACTGCATGCTCACTGTGTGTGTGTGTGTGTGTGTGTGTGTGTGTGTGAGTAATACAGCCTGTCCAGGCAAGCTCAGCATTCGCAGTAAACTGTAAACTTACCCCTTACATCAGAAAACGCTACTCAGCAATGAGGCAGTGCCGGTTTATTAATTAACTAATTAAATAATGAAGATGAACCAGAGGCAAAGTGGCTGCAGTGTTGACAGTGCTCTCTAAATTACTGATTATATGAAAAAGCTGCACTCAAAATATACAGAAGCAGATAACTGACTGTTCAATGACAAATGTTACTGTTGCAATGTTGTCCTAAAGCACGTAGCCACATTGTCGGCCTGAAAATGTCTTGAAAGACCTACTGGACATTTTTGGGGTCAGCTAGCTTGCTGTCTTATCAGAACGAAAGATTGATATGAATTTCTTCTCTGTGCGCTCAGTGGACAGGCTGATCTGAGACATGTCTGTGGAGATTCTCAGCCATCCAGGTCACGGTATTCGTAGAAAAGTTTGTCTCAGGGAACTGGACTTTGTAGAGTTCTTGAATGAGAGGTGAAACATCTTCAAGAACTCTACCAAGTCCAGTTGCTCAGGAGAACCTTTTCTATGGATCAGAGACATATTAGCTTGACGAAGGGGCTGAATTAGCGTAGATGACGAGCCTCCATCAGAAGAGAAGGAATTCATCTTCCAGTAACAAAGTTGCTGCAAAGTTTGCAAAGGGCTCAAAGTTCACAGTTCACCCCAAAATCAAAAATACAAATTTTCCCTCCTGCCTGTAGTAGACTTTTTTGGTGCAAGTTGCTGATTTTTGGCGATATCAGCTGTGGTGATGTCTGGCTTCTCTTTAATGTAATGGGACTAAATGGCACTCGGCATTCTGGTTACTCAAGATAATTCACAGACCTTGCTGTGAGCAGTTTAACAAAAGACTTACCATTACTACAATCATGGCTATTTTCTTTCTATGGTAAAAGCAACTGGAACAACTTTCTTTCAACAGTAGAATCTGCTGGAACTGCTTTTTTTCTACAAGAAAGAAAAAGACATTGCAGTTGAAATTTTCAAATATATCTCTTGAGCACAAGATGAGTGCTATTTAGTTCCATCCTACTTGAGAGAAAGCAGACATATCTATGGCCAATATCTCCAAGACTCAGCAGCTCATAGCAAAACTATCTAATTGGATGAATAGCAATACGGAATATGTATAAAATATATATTTTTAATATGGTGGTGAACTGTCCCTTTAACTTTAGTCACTGGTAAGCCTAAACTTGGCTTTGTTAAGAGTTGGATGGTGTATTAATCCTGCTCCTTCAGTGCATGCGATGTGCTAAGCTAGCTGCTGTCAAAGGTGGTAAAATGTGTGTTCATGAATCTGTCTGCAGCTAATTTAACGCACTAGTGGACCAGTCAGCCTAATATTTTTTGTACTCATTCACATTTTTCAAACAGACCTGTTTTATTGGCTGTTCTGTTTTATATACCAACTGCTGACTCCTCACTCAGGGGCAGCAAGTGATCCACAACTGCTAGGCGCAGTCAGTGTTCTAATATTTACTAGATATACTCACGTGGTATCACATGGTGTAGCCCTCCTCTGTTTTTTTCCTTCCTTAAAATTTTCCCCCCGCTGTACTAAGTACTATTCTTCATTTATCCAGTTCCAAAGTGTATAGCTCTGCAAAATAATGGCTTCTCATTTAGTTCATGAAAGTCCTGGTTCAGCATTAGTGTGCAGACTCGCCATTTAATTTGCCCCCATGTGACACCTGACACAAGATGTGCTTAAGTGTAACACATCTTGGGTATCATGATGAGAGCTCCTGCACCTCTTTGTAGCTACAGTTATGCTGTATTTAGCACCAGCAAGGAGCCACTCTCTCTATTTTTGCAGCAATTAAGCAGCATCAGTCACTGTCAGAAAAATGGCCCTGAATGGTAAGCACTCCATTAGGGGAATTACAGCAGCTTCAGAGTGCTGCAGAGAGAGACGGGCAAACGAGGGAAGTTAATGAATTCCAATTGGTAATCCATCAGTTGTGATATGCCTTCTGCAGGAAACGCTCACTGCGTGGACTGAAGCACATTCTAAAAAAATACTCATCCTTGACACACTACTTGAACCTATTGTCGACAATAAGGTGTAATAATGAAGAGTCAGCATATTCAGGTGGATAAGTGCGGAAACAGCAATTACAGTGTGGCCTCACAGAGGGGCTCCA
>JAJHUR010082227.1:0-14664 GCA_027495735.1 Lutjanus campechanus
TATGCAGAATCTTCAAATAACTACATGCCATTTTTCTCCCATCTGGAACTCCAGTATTTGTTCTATACTAGTAAACCGTGTACAGTATGAACAGAATAGTTTTTAAGGAGTATAACTGTAGCAAATGCCACTTCTGTTGATGTTTTATGCTCTGTTAGTACCCAAAGCATGTATACACAAAACAAATGTTTCGATTCACATTCCAGATGAGTAGAAGGCGACACCACTTGCTTGGTCTTTTTTGTGGTGCAGCGACTCCCAAAAAAATCCATTTCCATTTCTTCAAGTATTTAACACATAGACCCAGTCTGCGGTATATAAATGTGCATTAATGTTCTATGACTTTAAATTCATCCATGAAGAAATGTTTTACTTTTTAGTAATATCAGAGGGGTTATAGATACTGTATGTTTTGACAGTTGAAGCCATGTTATTATGGGCTGTATTTAAGCAGTATGTCACTTTATGATTGATGTCTTAACATCAACACATTATGGCCATTTATATCAAAAATAGTATAGTGGCAAGCAGTTACTAGTAAGTGGGCACTTTCAAATAATAGTCTTTTTAATTGATTTTCACTAAAACAGTTCCTTGGCTATTGTAATCTGTGTGACCAGGCTGTTTTTGCCGAACACAAGGTGAAATAAAAAAGGTTCCTGTTTGGAAAAAACAGAAGCAAAGTCATTGAAATGTGCCAAACTTTCCAGAAGCAATGAACAATATTTGTTTTTGTTTCTAATAGAAAACATATTGTGACTTTTCAGGAATACCCAGTGTATCAAATATGATATAAAAACATCCTTTTTTCTCTTTAAATCAGAATTATTTGCAGTGGCAGGCTTTACAGGGTTAAATAAATCAACGAAGAGGTGTTAAGTGTATACAGGAATTCACACTGAAAAAATTCACAACAAAGTCAACTTGGATATTCAAACATTTATTTTCCCCTGATCATCATGTATAAATAATGGATCTACAGTATAATATATATATATAAGGTAATAATTTGGCCCAAAGCAAGACAAGCCTCAAAAAGTCACTAATAAATTCTCTCCTCGCTGAGAAGCCTCTGCTTACACTTCTGATTACCTCAATACTGCTCAGACCTGAAATGTGTATTTAATCTGCAGCAACATCTGAGATAAAATATCTTTGTTCAAACCTGCGCAGGTGCTGTGATAGTCTCGTTTATCAAAAGATGTGTCCGTCACATGAAGGTAAACTCAGTTAGTGTCGTAAAACGTGTCCGTTTGACTCCCTTCGAAATCTGTTTCTGTCGCCCTGAAGGGGTTTTCTGACGTCATCCTGTTTACAAATACACCAGGTTCATAAAAAAGGCACTGTTCCGTTTAGGAATGAAAAGCGTGTGACAGACAACAAACGTGATAAATTTCTGCTCATACAGTACATAATCATTTTCATCTACATGTGACAGTGATTGACGCACAAAATCAAACCTTTTATTTGAAAAAAAAAATCTGCTTTCAGTGATTTAAAGTAACCCATCATCATCATCATCATCATCATGGGTGTACTACGCTCAGCGTGCTGCGTTTAATGCCTCCACAGAAAATCAGTCTTCCTACTTTAAATATAACGAAGATGTCAAAAAGACCCAAATGAAAGCACACTCTCGTTCTCTACATCCTGTTCCGACTCATTAAATGTCGACTGTATGAAGTGTTTAGCTGTTTGTTAATTTAAAGGATGAGTCCGTAGATTTTTCTTGCACTCGTTTAGCTGCGACCAGCAGCCTCTATAAGTCAGTCCACCAAAAGTTCCCAGCCTCTGGCGGACAGTTTTCATCCCAGGAGGCTGAAATTTGTTGAAGAGGTCAAGTGTGTGTGTGTGAAGGTGTGTATTTGTGTTCATGGCAACTGGCAAAAAAGGGGCGTGGCAATGAGAGTGGCCTATCACAAAATAGGGCGAGGAGAAAAAAATTATTCTCTTAAGTACCACGATTCTTTTTTTTTAGGATTCCTGAATCGATTTTTATATATATTAAATAAATCACGTTTACTCACTTAGCTTAATGCTAACACATAATGGGAATTCCCTTTGGCATGCTAACAGAAATTAGCACTGTTGTGAACTTATCCATTTAACTCCGACTTTACTGGCTACCTTTATTGGCTAATTGGCCCCGTGGAAACAAACTGCTACTAACTCAATCTATTTCTCCGACTTCTACACTCCACACCGACCAGCTACAGGAACCGCAAAGGGTCAAAACTCAAACTCAGAATTCACAGCTTCAAAGTTAAATTTCATATGAGAATGATGTTAATTTAAAGGCTCTTTGTGTTGTCTGCAGTTTTCAGGGACTCTGTATTATTTATTATTTTGTTATGACACCAGTCTGCTGAGCAGGAGCAGCTAAAGCTCACTTCATTAAGTACATAATTTACTACTTTTACAGGCAGTATAGTGACGATGCTGTTGATATAAATCTCAGAGACTGACTGACATGTGATATGCAATGTTTTTGGAAACAATCATGTTACAAAGCCTCTAGAAGTGTATGATCCAACTTTTCCCCCCCAGTCTGTTGTGCAGAAAACAAACAAAAATCACAATAAGTCGTAAATACTTAAGAACTGCAATTCATATCAAATCGGCAGCCAAGTATTGTGACAGTATCAAACCAAGAGATAAGTGTCGAAAAACTGTGAAAATCTTGTCAGTTTTGTTTATTCCGTAATTGACTCTGACTGGGGAAAATCTGTCAGAAAATCTGTAATATTTCATATTTCAATATTTCAACTGTTTCAATGGTTCGAGTTACCCCTCCCACATACTTTAGCCCCGCCCTCTTCCATAACTCATTGCCTTTTTGTTTCAGGCACTTGTGGGAGTCATTATTGGACTGAGCAGAGTTAACTTTTCATTCACCCTCTCTACTTTAGCCACGCCCCTTTTATTTGCTCAATAGACCTTTAGCTACAGAGGTCAAGTGTTTGTGTGTGTGTATGTGTGCATGCATGTACCTACACAGCAGGAGCTGGTCGCAGTATTCAAATGAAGACCAAACACTAAGTGATTTCTTAAACATTCAGCCTAACGGAAACCTCTATATGGCCTGTATGAAACCCAGCCATGTTGTTTCCTTTTATGATTAAAATGTCACCTACAGGCTAAACAGATAAAGACAAAGCTCGGTGCTAAGAGTTGCATGTTGGTCAGTTTGAGTAATCAGCATAATAAGGTAACAAACTGCCAAATGTCGGCTTCTAGTTAACTTAGAAAAGTGGGATTAGAGTCCATGTTTGTGACGTCCAGAAATCCTGAAGCCCTGATGTGGTAAAGAAGATTTTAGGAGCCATGACGTGCAGGAAGTCTGCATGGAAGTCTTCACTGTAACAAATATTTTCATTATCAATTAATCTGTAAGTCATTTTCTCCACTAATCAAGTAGCTCTTTGGTCCATAATATATCAGAAAAAATGGTTAAAAAAAAATGCTGATCAAAGCTCAAGATGACGTCCTGAAATATCTCAAAGATATTCAGTTTACTGTCATAAAGGAGTAAAGAAGCTAGGAAACAATCACATTTAAGAAGCTGAAATCAGAGAATTTTTTTTTCTTATCAACACAGTCAGACTCAAATTAGATAGATTAATAATCAATTATTAATATGCTAATAAGGTCATGACAGTGGGGCTATAAATGTCTTCTTGTATTTTAAGTTCACTAACATAAAAAATGAGCTTTACTCTGAGAAGTCTGTGAAGAATTCTGACCAGTTTCTTGTGTATTTTACCTGATAATGAGATAATTATTCTAATTACGCAAATTGCCTAACATGCAACTTTTAGCAACCGAGTTGAATTTCACATTTTAGGGTCAACAGACGAGATTTCAGTCATAAATCATAGGAAACACCGTGACTGGATCCCAGAAGTGTCCAGTAGACTATAAAAGATCAGGTGTGTGTCTCTTGGCTTGATAAAGTGAGAAACCTCACGTATGAGAGATTGTGTGATCACGTCAGTAAGATCAGCAGCATTTTACAATAAACAGTACAATCACATTGCAGTTGTAAGTGCACATCTGTTCGTTTTGGTTCGTAGGGATCAAGTGTCCAGCCTTGGTCAAACAAGTGCAAATTATTCATCGTTGTTTGTTTAAACTTTTATGGCGTAGCAGATGGCAGGTCGGGTCAAAGGTCACTCAACCACAGAAAAACAAACTCTGCAACATCTGGCGCACCGACAAAGTTGCCACAAACATTACTAAATAATTTGTGACCCGGGGCGATACACACAGTGTGAGCAGGTTCAGAGGCTGGTGATGTACTCCGCCCCGTTAGTCGAGGCCTTGTCTTTGTCGCCGTCCGTGGGGACGCTGCTGTACTGACACCCGGGAGCCACGTCCACGGCGGGCCTCGCCGGGTCGGGCAGCGCGGAGGGCGGACCCTCCTTTGACAACTTCCTGTCCCTTTTATCCAGCCAGCAAAAAGACACCATGAGGAACACGGCGGATGAGGCAACGACGGCACTGCAGGCAAAGAAGACGTGGAAGTACTGGCCCGTCCTGTCCACCAGGACGCCTACAACAACAAAAACATCACATTTATCTTTGTATTTACTTGTTTGTTAGCCTGGTTGCAAGTTGACACTACCTTCCTTCATTTCTGGGGGTCAGAGGCCAAAACTTTTAGGAAACTGTGACACAGAGTCCTTTAGTCAGTACATTCAGGCACAAATATGACATTTGTCACGAGGTAAATATATATTTCAGTACATATGAGAAAGAATTTTAACAATTTTAACTGAGGAGCTCTTGCAATAAAATTCATCTGCTTTTAAACTCAGCACAGCTACAAAATTCAAACTACTGTCTCAGATTTTTCTCTTGTTTCAGTGTCAAAATTAAAATGTTTTTGCAGGGAAACTTTAGAGGGATTTATAAGGAATTTACACACCCATAAAATAATGTGATAATAGTGTCACACCGGTTTCAGTTTCCCACATGAAACTCAAGCCTTGACTACTTGATTTTTCAGTTGTGTGTTATTAAAGAGCAAACCATGCGTGACGTGTAACGTGATCCTGTTGTGGTTCGTATCGGTGGTTACATCACAGCGCGGCTAAAAAAGCACAGGGGGAAACATACCTGTCATCTGAGACAGGGAGCCTCTGGCCTTTTTTAAACTCTGCTGCAACTAAACACCGCTTGGAAAAAAACCAAGTACATTTACTCAAGTACTCTACTTACTTAAAATAAGTTTTCTTGTGCCTCCTGTGCAGTGAAATCCGTGTATCTTCAGACATCAGATGTGACAGTAAAGACCAGACGGGGACGATTTTACTGCACAATGAGTACTTTTACTTTTCATACTTAAGCAGGTCAGTGAGCTAATCACAATATAAAGTAATGTAACTTGATTACTTTGCATCACTTTTGAATTACTTTAGGACCAAATATGGTAAAAATGTTTGGCCTAATTTAACGTTTTATGTTTGTTGTGGGTTTATTAATCATTTGTCCAGCTTGGCTTTTCCTTCCTTTGTTATGTGTGAATGCATGTTTATATTAACATCTGTTCTGTGTAGCTAACGTTAATGGCTGTCATAGATATAATAAACCTAGATGTGGCATTGCTACTCAGCCTTGAAATGTAAAGTCTGTGGGCCAAGCGGGAATTTGAGGGTGGGGGCAAGAAGGTGAAAGGGACAAGCTAACTAGATTTCTGTGTAGCTAATGTTAGCAAATTATCCATGTAGCTAATGTTAACGGTTGATTTGTGTGGCTAAAATTAGTCAGAGCCAATTTCTGTACAGCTAACATTAGCAGCTGGTCTCTGTAGCTAACATTAGCGATTGGTCTGAGTATCTAACATTAATGGATGGTCTGTATAGCTAACATCAGCTGTCGGTCTGTGTAGCTAACATTAGCCGTTGGTCTGTGTTGCTAACATTAGCCGTTGGTCTGTGTAGCTAACATTAGCCATTGGTCTGTGTAGCTAACATTAGCCATTGGTCTGTGTAGCTAACATTAGCAATTGGTCTGTGTAGCGAACATTAGCGGTTGGTCTGTGTTGCTAACATTAGTGGTTGGTCTGTGTAGCTAACATTAGCAATTGGTCTGTGTAGCTAACAATAGCCATTGGTCTGTGTAGCTAACATTAGCCATTGGTCTGTGTAGCTAACAGTAGCAGTTGGTCTGTGTAGCTAACATTAGCAGTTGGTCCGTGTAGCTAACCTTAGCGGTTATTACGTTGAAATTTCCACCCAGTGAAGCAATTTTCCATTAGAGGTTTGCTGATTAAATTTACATATTTTTACTTAAGTAAGGAGTTGATTGCAGTACTTGTAGTATTTCCACAGTGTGTTATTAGTACTTAAAGTAAAGGATCAGACTACTTCTTGCACCACTGCAGACTTGTTTCTTTTGTTCTGTGCGGCGGCCAAATTGACAGAGAACATGATGTTATTTACAGCAACAGCCTCAAGCAGGGGGAGCTGAACCTTCTATTCCTGTAGCTCCGTCATTCATGTAACACACAAGCAGAAACATGTGCACCACAGCGCACACAAACACCAGTGCAGGGCACTTTGTTTGTTTGTTTCCTAGCTTGCAATGTTTTTGAATCTATTCAATCTGCTTTTGACATTTCTGTTTTAAAGCAGAGACACACTGAAAAGATGCAGCGAGAAACCTCCTCATGCTCCATTAATCTTAATGTTGTTAATGTTTTTCAGAGGCAGAGCTGCTCTGGATGTTTCATTTCATTGCTTCTCAGGTCACACGGTAACTACCACTTAACAAGCACTCAGCAGAGGTGATCAAAACCTAGAGGACACAACCTTTACATGCACACCTCTGCCCCCGATGGACGATGAAAGGCTCAGGTTTTTATTCATTATCTTGAGGTGCTCTACTACCTCAAAGCCAGTTTGAGCATTTAGTGTGTTCACACTGAAAAAAAGACTCATTAGGTCCACTCATAAAGCAGAAATCTAGAGAATTCAAGTGCTGTTGGCACCAAGGGACCAAGTATGCTTGCTAGCTACCTAAAGATTTGACAAAATGTTATGTTGGTGTGGGAGTCTGATCTGGGTACACCATTTACAGAAGAGGACTGGACTCTGATGTATTTTTATTACTATTATTTAACTTATTTTATCTATTTCTTTTAGTATTTTCTCATTTTTGTTGCTATTTATGTTCTGTTGGCGCTGCGAATATTTTCTCATGCCTCCCTTTTGTATTATCCTTTTAAAGCAGTTGTTCTGCTCTGTTTTGTGTTTTTGTAATGTATTAAAATGATAAAACTACTACTGTAGTGGAGTGTGTAGTCAGGGACAAAGTGGTGTTTTTATTTTTCACTCAACCAGTGAACTGATTCTACCTCCAGAGCAGCTGAATAATATCTAGTTTTAGATCATATCTAAAACTTTAACCTGCCTGAATCCTGTAAAATCATGTTGAAGCAAATTCTGTCCAGATTTCTGGATATAAAGTGACGTAATGTGGCATGTGTCCTACATTCTCGCTCCATCTGTGTGTGTTTACCTGCCAGTGGAGGCCCAATGAGCAGCGTGATGCTCTCCATGATAGCGAGCAGCCCCAGAGCTGAGGGGAAGCGGCTCATCTCCACTATATCCATGAGGACGGTGAACATCAGGGAGCCCACCACGCTCATGGACAGCCCGTAGACGGCCACGTAGGTCATCAGTACATTAAAGCCGGGCCCGATGCAGCAGATGCTGTTGCTGAGCCCGTTGACCAGCAGGGCCGAGGCGAAGACGTAAATGTGTCGCCCTTTGAACCAGGGCATGTTGAAGATGATGCCGAAGGGCGGCCGCACCACGATGTTGACGATGCCCAGGATGGAGAGCAGCGCGGCGGCACGGCCCTGCTCCATGTTGTTGGCTGTGGCGTAGGGAACCAGATACACCAGGGGCACCACAAACCCCAGCATCATCCAGGTGATGCCTATAGCGTACACGCAGTAACGAGAGTTGTTGCAGAACTGATCGAAGGCCATGTGTCTGCTCATGGAAGCCACCAGGAAGCTCCATATCGTCCTCACCCACCCCTTTTTCTCCTTCTTTACGTGCTCCTCCTCGGGCGGCGGCGGCCCGTGGTTCATCAGCGGCTGGCCTCGACGCCTGGGGGGCTGGAGGGGCCTCATCACCGCTCCGCACACGCAGCAGTTAAGCAGGACGGCCCCCAGGACGAGGAAACTGCCCCTCCAGCCCAGCTCGGTGTGGAGGTAGTTACCCAGGACGGGCAGAGTGCACAGACCCAGGGCCGTGCCCGTGGATGACATGGCGTTGGCGAACGCACGGCGACGCACAAAGTAGTGCCCGAGGATGGTCACAGCCGGCTGGAAGCTGAAGCAGAAACCAAGACCTGCAACGACGAAAGAAGGATAATACTGCCTTTATATACAAGTTAATACATGGCTTTGTTAAATACTTGATTCTGATTGGTCAATTACAGCATTCTAAGGTTTTTTTTTTTATTATAAAACAATGTTTATGTACTTGGCCCTGTTGTGAATTGGGTCCCTAGATAAAAAAAAGTTTGGGAAACACTCCTGAGAATAATATCTGGTACTTTTTATCTTCTTCAGCCGCTGGCGTCTGATTGTTTCGACTGTTTGTGTTGTCATCAAGCGTCAGCTCAGCAGGATAAATGTGTTAAATGTTTGCTGACCTGTAATAACCCCAGCCGTGACGTAGAGCTGGCTGATGGACTGGGTAAATGAACTGGCAGCCATTCCGAGCCCACTCAGGACTCCGCCCAACATGACCGTCGCCCGGCAACCGAGTCTCTCCACCAGAACGCTACAAAAGGGACCTGCGGATCAAAACGTAATGCTCTTAGTTTAATGCATACCGGAGGAGAAACGGTCAAAGGCTTACACGGCAGAGGCGTGGTCATTCTCTTAATCCTGCAGAGGGTTTCACATAACATGCTGTAATCTGTACCAGCTGAATGAAAAGTACTGAAACCAGTGGGGTATACTGGTTAAAGGTCAAAGACAGGGGTGGTAAATTCAACACACAGCGGAGGTGCCTTTGTTGTTAGGCAACATGGCTGCAAGGTACTGATGGAGATGATTCCTGGACCCAACCGAGCCTACGTAAGCCAAACACTCAGGCAGCAGAGTGCTTTAAGTGTCTAAAGACTAATGTTTGCAACACTTCAGACTATTTTATGTGTGTATTAGCTACAGTAGATGGCGGTTGAGATGCCACCAGTTTGGAGAAGCAGCAGGAGTACCACACGGAAGCTAAGCTAAACAAAAATTAATGTCAGTTTAAGTGTACACTATATTTAGAACATTTTCAATGCTTTACTTTGCCGTCAGACAGCCTTTTCTAACGGGAAACTGACAATTCTACAAGCCAAAAATCATTCTCTCCAAACCAACCAAACTCCATAGGCAAAATCAGTAATTTTACATCATAGAACACAGGAGTTGCTGGTCTTCTGCTGCTTCAATCTGTTACGTTTCTTTCTGTTTTTGTGAAACTTATGTGTTTCAAAAGTTTAGCTCCGATCCACCAAAGTCGTACAATAACACAAACAAACTAACAGACTGACACAGCAACTCCAGTGTTCTGCAAGATAAAATGACTCATTTTGCCTATGGAGTTTGGTTGGTTTGGAGAGAGCAATATGTGGCTTATATAACAGCGCTTTCCTGTTAGAAAAGGCTGTCTGACGGCAAAGCAAAGCAGTGAAAATATTCTAAATATAGCGTACACTTAAACCGATATCGATTGTTTTAGGTGGCTAAAATATGCTCAGCTTCTTACCTGTTGCTTCTGCAAAACTGCTGATCTGTCAAATGGCATCGATAAATATCTCATACAACCCCACGTCAAATAATCCCAACTAACCCTTTAATACAATTTACCAACCCTTAGTCCCGCCCCCCTTTTTTGGGCTCTGTGCTCCAATAACAGTTGAGCAAGATCTGTGCCCTGTACGCACATGCTAGGCCAGATTAGCCAGCTAGTTATTAGCTGTTAGTTAGGAAAATGTTAGATAACTAGCTAGCTTGTGTACATCAATCCTTAGATGGTAAGTTAGTCAACATTTTGCTAACATTAGCTAACTTAAGATGAGGATATGTGTCGCTTTTACGGGTCCCACAGCAAAATCTTTAAACCATCTTCAAGATTTGGTTTTCCTTTCAACATAGACGAGCCGAGGATGGAGCACATCGCAGATGGGTCAATTCTGCATCTAACCGTTTTAGGTAATGTCTATTTATTTATTTAACAGGGATAGAGCACATTAATGAACATCAGTGTTTAATACATGATGCACATATTCCAGAGTTTGCAAGAATGCTAATTTACATCCGTAGTCCCAAAGCAGGAAACAGAAAAACGACAAAACATTAAAAACTCCACATTAAAACTACATGGCTGCAATTTAGGTGATCAAATATAACAGACATCCCACAGAATCTACACTGCTGAAATAGTCCAAACACAGTCATAAATGTGCATGTGTATGGATACCAGTTCCAGACATGTTAATGCCCAGGAACACTTTATTTTAAGGTCAGCTGACAGTCTCAGAATTGATTCTACAAGCCACAAAACAGCCCGGGAACGTCGCCGCCTTCTGAACTCTGGCTGATGTTGAAGCGGCTCAAACTTTATGCAGCTTAACGAAGATAAATCTGAGATTCTGGTCACATTTCTGTCAGCTCAGGAAAAATTTATGAGATCAAAGCATTCCTGCCTCCAAAAACCACGAGAACCGTGTGCAATTATCACATCACACCACACTGCTGAAGCTCTTTATTCTCCTGAACTGGTCAAAAAAAAAAAACTGTCTACATACCTCTACTTTGTTCAGAAGCTTAGAGGATAAAATGTTTCAAACAAAAGACCTGGTGAGCTGAACTCAAATGTCTTTTTGGGTGCGACGGGTGCAGACCCAAAAATCATAAACTAGCAAATTATGCAGATGTCAGCACTCCCAATTAAGTATGTAACACTTTAAACGTTGCACAGCAGCATGAAAGCACAAAATGCATTTTCTCTGGAGCATTAATTAGTCAGTATCTACACTCTGCCTTTAAAACTGAGCCCGCTACAGCCTCTGAAGGTAAGTAACGTCAGGAGGAGACAAGGGCGTCCTGGATCATTGGTTCTCAATCTGTTCCTCAGAAAATACTGAGCTCTCCAAGTCCCACTTCACTGTTCTGTGCCGTATGGTGGATAGCAGATGATGTGGACGCTGTCATATTAATATTCTATACTCATAATATTCTCCTCCTGATCTGCACTTCTCATAATATTTCCTGTTTGGAGGAGAATTTATTTTCAGTCTCTTCATTTTACCCCCTGCTTACTATCATGTCATCGCTACTGACCCTTCGCTAAGCCCCGCCCTCCTTAGTTACTGTTGCTAAGCCTGCCAAGCTTTCCATCCTCGCACAGCATTTACGCAACGGTGGCAGATTTAACATCGAAACTGGGAGCAGCTGTTGAAACACGAGGTCTTTGATTCTTTAGAAATGTAAACAAAAGCAGCTTCTTGTGTCTAGTTTTATTTTCTGTTTTATTTTGAGATGCAGGTTTTATATTTGATCTTATTTTACATTAATTATAGCATTGTATTCCTGCTTTTTTGTGCATTTCTGCAATTCTTGTGTGAAAGGTTTTGTACAAATTATAATATTTAAAGCTCAAAACAAAGAAGCTGGGTGTGGCTGCTGCGGCAGCACAGACTGAACTCTGTCCCGTCCTCCCGTCCTCTGGCTGCAGATACAGAGCACTGATGTGCAGAGGGGCACCTGATCCCTGCAGCCGTCTTAAATAATCGGCCTCGCTGAACTTTCCTGAGTGAGGGTTAGGGTTAGGAGACAATAAAGTCTGAGTGTAAATGCAGCTCCGGGCCGTGTTTTCAGAAAGGGATGGAGGAGGGTAGAAGGAGTCACTGTCAGGGAGCAGACTGAACTGTCTTGTTGTAACCACAGCCTTCAAAGAAAAAAGACAAAACTGCACGTCAGACCGTGTGAACTCAAAACTTCTCCCTCTCAGTTTTTAAGCTACGATAGAAGGAGGTGGAGGAACGTTTTCACAACAATCTGATAACAGACGTTACAAAACAGTGAGTGAGC
This sequence comes from Lutjanus campechanus, assembly GCA_027495735.1. Lineage (NCBI taxonomy): Eukaryota > Metazoa > Chordata > Actinopteri > Lutjaniformes > Lutjanidae > Lutjanus > Lutjanus campechanus. The sequence continues at coordinate 12,107 of JAJHUR010082227.1, forward strand.
TTCACCCACTTTCTCTTCTGTCAGGAAACAACAGACGCTGACGCTGCACTTTCAAGCTACTACAGGGAGGTTATAACTGGTTATGAGTAATTCCAATGTGCAATAATCATGTGTATTATCGTCACTCTACATGCAATATGGATATAGAGTGTATATTGTTCCTATTTTTATTTTTTTATGTGTTTAAATTGAATTTGTCACCACAATTAATTCATGATGTATAATTATTTCTTGGCATATATACATAATTTTACTGTTTCTTCTATTTTTTACGTCTTTTTGTTTGTTTGTTTGTTTGTTGTTGTTTGTTTTAGGGATGTGCAATATTTGTTAAAGGTGAAATGTGAGTCAAAATAACATTTTTAAATCAAATATTGTGGTCCTGGACAACAAATCACTCTCCAGATCAGATCCCTGAAAAAATAACGTTCATTGGATCATTTGGCTGGTTTTTCTGCTCACTCAGTGTTTCATGTTTTCTAGTTTTGATTAGTATTATTGTTTTTATTTGTTTTGTTTGTTTTCCCCGACTTCTCCTGACACATTTATTTTTTTTCTGTCATTTGTATTTTATTGTAGTTTTATATGCATGCAGATTTAAAAAAAAGGAAAAGTAAAGATGTGAGGGGCTGAAATCGGAGAATTTTGACTTAAAAAAATACTCAAACCAATCAATCAAATATCAAAAATAGTTGTAGATTAATTTATTAGTCAACAACTAATCGATTTATCGTTGCGGCTCTACCTTCCACGATATCAAACAGCATCTTAAAAATCCCGTTTCTGACCCCTCTGATACAGAAAGTCTCCTGGTCTGAGAGCGAGCGAGCCAGACAGACCACATTCCTTCCAGTCAGTGTTTTCCAAGTGTTGGATATCCTGTGAAACTACCCTCACCCCTCGAAAACTCCTCTCTATGTTTGACCAGCTTAAAGACGACACTAAAAAAAACCTCTGACAGGCTCAGAGCGAAGAAAAACTCAAGAAAAAAATAATCTACATCCTGCTACCAAAGTAAATAACAGGGGTGATAAGTTACTGTATAACTGATCAGTATCCAGACGTTCACCTTGATCTGCTGTATTGACTTTTCATGGCCGTGCACAGCCGACACTACTTCCCTGTTTCATGCAGGTTACATAACGCGTCATTGAGGAAGGAAGCTGACATTTCTGACTGGAGAGATAGCCCCTCTGCGCACCACACTGAGGTCACTGAGCGGCTTCATGGGAGGATAAAGTATTCTTTGTACAGTGATCAGCAGACTTGAAAATTTATGTGTATAACACTCACGGCTCGACAATAAGGATCGTCTGCTTGCCCGAGGCGAGTAAAATGCCACGTCGGGCTACTAAATCCAACAGCTCTTTTACCCGACCAGCCAAGTGTGTCAAAAACAGAATTAACCTATTTTTTGTTAAAGTAATTTCATGCAGAAAAACTTGTTTTCAGCCTCTCAAATATGGAGTTTTCCTGCTTTTCTCCATTTATTATCACGATAAACTAAACATATTTGGTCCATGATTTACAAAATGAACATCGTGCTGTATAGAAGAAGACTTGAAACTAAGCGACTGAGACTATAAAGTCGTTAGGAAACATAAAACTGGGACTTCTTTTTGAAAAAAAAAGCAAAATCTTCCTCTGTTTTGCTTCCCTTTTCAGACCCAGAAGCTCCATCTACTATCATTATACGGTCATACAAGACCAGGTAAGGCTGCAGCGTCAAAACCTCCGAGTGTATTGACTTAAACAGGAGTGTTTTAGTGTTTATGAGCTCAACTCGTCCTCTGTGAAGTCATGAATGTGGCATTTCGTTTTTCAGTTACACAGTTACAAGTTTGAATTCTTGTGCGCCGCACACATTCAAGTCCCTCTGCGCTGTGGGTTGATAAGCAGGCTGCACTTTCTCATGGAATAATCTTTTTAAATAAACACCAACACAGCAAGACACCCTAAAACAAACCAAGACTCTCTCTCAGATTTCACATTTCCCCCGTACAACAACAGCAGGTCGGTACTAAAGTTACCCTGAGGCTCGGGGGCAAATAAAGTAGTGATATGGAGGAATTATTTTGGCTAAAACATATTATGTATCATGGTTTAATTCAGAGGTGAGAAGTAACTAAATACAAATATTTTATCAAGTATTTTAGTTTTTACTTTTACTTCCTACATTTTAACTAAAATATCTGTACTTACTACTGCTTACGTTTTCAAAACAGGCTCATTACTTTAGTTTTAATGCATTTTAGGGGAATTATTGATTATTTTGGATCACTGTGCGCCACCTTCCCAATGTGAGGACTGATTAGACACAAAAAGTCAATAATGTAGTAAAAGATGTAACAAGACATAACAAGACAAAAACTACGTAAAAGACAAAGCAAGGTGATACTGACGTAAAAGACGAAAACATCATAAAAGACGGAACAAGACGGAAACTATGTAAAAGACATAACAAAATGAAAATTATGTAAAAGACATAATAAGATGTAGCAAGATGAAAATGTCATAAAAGACAAAACAAATGTGATAACGACATAAAAGACATAAGA
>JAJHUR010082228.1:0-10992 GCA_027495735.1 Lutjanus campechanus
TGCGTGGACGCATTAATCAAAACAGGCATCTAGAGGTGAGGCTTTGTGCATCGCCGCAGTGAGCGTTCTCCCTCTTTGATCACTCACAACATCTATATTCAGCTAGTGTCTCCTTTAACTGTGAAGTCTTAACTGCAAAGCATTCATCAAAACAACTCAAGTAATCAAGGACTAACAAAGTTACTTGATTGAAAGAACAGCTCTGGAAAACATTACCAATAACTTCAACTAATCAAGGATCTGTTTTGGAAAACATCACAAAGCACTGTGTCTTGATTTATAATACCATCATAATGACTATGCAACTAACTTGATACCACTTCATCTCTAGTCCCAGACCTTGGTGCACCACAACCCACTTGACACTGAACATGAGTGCAAGCAACAAGGCTAATCACTTGAAACAACTCACCTTGCTATTTGGTCACTTATCATTGAGAGCCTCGCCACTCAGATAACTAAAAATAAAGTCTGAAATCACTGAACAAGTTGAGTATTGCTTTGTTCAGATAGCTAGGGAATCAGGGCAACATTCAGCCTTGATGAAATGTAACTAAATACGTATTAAAACACAGTCTGTTGTGTACGCAAGCACACACCCACCAAACACAAGAAAACGCAACTCCATTGCACACTGTTGTGCAATGTTTTAAAGAAGCGTGCCATTTGATCCGGAAACCGTAGTAAAACGGGGCACTCGACAGTCCACGCTGTTATTTAATAGTGATCAGACTGGATTTGTGAATCCAGACATCATCAACCTATCTGCATGGGTTGCTGTGGTAAGGACGTACGCATCAGCCTGTATATAAACCTCCTCCCAAAGTGCCAGCGTAGAGTTTATTTCATCATCTGTCCATGGACTGTGTTGTGTCGCGTTGCAAAAGACACTTTGAAAGATAGATCTGAGCATCCAGACTGTCCAGACTGAGATGCATCTGTACAAATCTGATTGGAATCTGTTGTGTATTTCTTAGTGGTGATGTGAAGATGATGAAGGAATCTCTGCTGACACTGACTTGCATAATTAAAAAAAGGTTTATTACAAAAAGTACAGCATCATGACAAGCTCCGTGGACAGCTTGGAGAAGGACAGCCGAATAACCTTCTGATTTAACATGTGTCAGGTTAAAGACCCTTGTTATGAAACTTTCAAGAGATAACCTCTGGCCTAGTGGACCTTTGGACATATGCCACGTATTTTACTAATCTGGGGTCTTTGATAACCCTCCTTGTTCTCAAGACATCTTATCTCAAAGAGGTCCCTTAAACAACACATAAAGGTCCATACACCACAAATCGCATTTATAACCATCTCCAAATGTGGATCTGATTCGCAAAAATCGCATTTCATGAGGTTTCTTGCTGTCCAGACTTTCTAAAATAAATCTGGATATGCCTAGAATAAAAGATTTGGGCTGACAGTCTGAACAAGGTCTAACTTCAAGCACCTGTTTAATTGACATACAGGCAGTGGTAAGATTTTCCAAGGTGATGCATTATTGTGTATTTTTCTTGCTTTTGTACTGCAGATAGTGATTCTTGACTCATATCCTGAAGAAGCATAAAAAATGTTCAACACTTACTGACTTTGTGATATTTGCCATGGACAGGGTAGAGAATTTTAGTGCTTTCAGAGGCTTTTCCATCCATCCATCCATCCATCCATCCATCCATCCAGTAGCAGCAGGCTAAGCAGCCTATTTCAGATGTCCCTCTCTCCAGAAGTGTTTTTTGAGCTCCTCCTGGGGGATCCCAAGGCATTCCCAGGCCAGATGAGATATGTAATCCCACCAGCGAGTTCTGGGTCTACCCCGGGGTCTCCTCCCAGTTGGATGCACAAAGGAAGTCCCCCAGGAGGCATCCATCAGTCGCTCATTCTCCGAAAGTCTGCTCATCTTGTTTTAAACAAAGAACAGAGATGTGTCTGTATGGATGGATGGCTCTGTTGCTCCAACATCAAAAGAATGTCATTAATACCAGTTTTATTTTGAACATGTAGTTGATTTTGTGGTGGGCCCTCAGGGACTATAATGTAAATCAATACTGGACGATCAGCCCGTCTGTTTACACAATATTTAACCCAAGATCTCAACAAACTGTCCAGATTTTCATGAAATTTGCTGGCAAAATCCATGGTCCTCTGCGGATGGTTCATAATGATTTTGGCAATCTCTTGGCCTTTCCTCTAGAACCACAATGAGGCAAAAAAATTTGTTCTTGTACAAAATCAAATTGGCAGAATGCATTAAAATTTAACACACTCGTTCTTCCAGAAGAATGAGTCTTTCCCAAAAAACTAAAAACTCAGCAACATAGTGCTGAGTATAATATGATTATGTTGTACTCATGGAATAAATGCTGCAGAAATGTACTTTATCTTGAAACAATCAAGATAATGCATAAAAGAGGAGTTTGCATGAAGAGCAAATAGCATCTACAGCAAAATAAATGGCCGCAGTGAACAGGGAAACTGAAAAATAATAAAACATAAACATTAAAAAAAGGAGATTATAAATAAAAACATGTTTCTGATAGAAGTCTGTGTAACACTTGCTGTGAAGACCATGTCTATAATGCATTATAAGCACATTCATAAGACATTATAAAACTCTTTATAGATGTTTATAATCATGCATGACAACTTATAACAGTGTATTATAATTGGTAGACATAAAGTATTATATTCATGATGCTTTATAGAAAGAAGAATCTGAATCCCGGGTTAACCAACACATTATAACTACCATAACTTTAGCCAGTTAAAAAGCTACATAGAGAACTGCCCTAACAAATGAATGAAAGGGAATAATGTCCTATAAATATCATACAACATAATAACCTTATACAGTGCTGTCACTTTACCTAAAGCTCACAAAGTCATCCTATAATGTAGTATTGACATTTAGGATGTTCACCACATATAATACTTTATCAATCTTGTTAAAAATTGGCATGCATGATTATAAACACTTATAAAGAGTTTTATAAGGCATTCAAAATACACTATAATGTCTAATGAATGTGACCATGGCCTTCATAGCAAGTGTTGATGAACTCCGTTTTAAATAGAAGGTTCTTCATGCAGGTGAGTAAAACAAAGGCCCTGGCCACAGTGTAAGAAGGCCCAAATGCACTAAAAGCATCTGATGTTCACATGTTGAAGTCTACCTCCTGTTTTAAATGACCAAATGCGCACCAAAATTCTTATGATGCACGTTGAACTGCCTTGATGCCTCTACTCTGACCCTGTTTTGATTTCAGATTTTCTTCTCTGCAGCCACAGAACCTGTTTAAAGACAGTTAAAAGGATTTTTTTTAAAAAAGGCACAGAAGCAAGAAGTGCATGCTGGTGGGGCTGCAGCATCGCGTAAAGCCAGGCATTATAAAAACTATCATCTGATTTAAGAAAGTGCGATGCAGACTCGCAGCAGAAAGAGAGGGAGAGCGTGCAATATGGATATGTGCATGTGAACAATGACGTGATAGAAAAACTTTCAGTTCTATGGATTATTAGTAAAATGTGAACTACACTGCAGACTGGAGTCTCTGTTAATGTTGACAAACAGATCTGTGTTATACACGCTGTCGCTGCGCTGCATTATTATAGACTATGATGAACTGTCCAGATGCTGTTTCTCCCTCTTCATCTCTTTGGTGTATTTTGGATTTCAAGTTTGCCTGTAGTGCTGTAGTGTAAAATGTTCTCATCGTAAGTTATCTAAGTTGTCCTGGCCATTTAAATTAATACAAAAAACATGAATATTGTGCATCATTTATTCTATTTAGAAATAAATCAATAATAATAGCAAACAAATAAACAGATATGGATGGTTGGATGATATAAATAGTGACCTTTTTCTAAAAATACTGCTGGTGTTGGAATTCAAAATCTGATGCCTGCAGTGCACCATGAGAGCATGTGTCAAATGAAGTGCGTCAGTTATTGCTTTCAGTGCATTTGGGCCTTAGCTGTAAATTTTTCAGTTCTCTCAGAGTGTCTGAATAACTCAATTATAATAAAAGTGTATGAGCTGGAAATACTAATCTATAGTTTTCACAGTAAATTTATGAACATGACTGGTATTCAGCAAGTCGGACTAATATACTTACTGGCTTTTACATTTCAGTTATTCACACAGAAAACATATGTGACAGAACAATGCCACATCACAAATCCAGACAGTATAACAGGCAAGAAGGGGTGAAAGTCATTGTCCTCAACAGTACAGTAGATGGAGAGATGAATTCTTCTACCTCCGGAGCAGTGAGACATTTCAGATGGATCTCACTTTGAAGTCTGACAGCTCCTTTATTCTAAGCGTGAAAAAAAAGTCACCTTGACGGGGACACAGAGTTGTGCGCTCTGGACTGAAACCATGAACGATGTGTCCACCCAGAGATCTGTGCTGCGAGATCTGCGGACCATGAGAGCTGATGGCTTAAAGCAGGAGCTGCCACTTCCAGAAAAAACAGATCAGCCGGGTCAGCCACCGTGGGCAGCCTGGACTCTGACTGGAGGGGGCCAGGCATCCAAGCAGGAAGCCGTGTCACACCTACGCACTGGTGCACTCCTACTGACAACCATGTATATTAGATTAACATTTTAGCCCTCAAACTCTGTTGAACTGCAGTGCACTTTGGGTGAGTTGTGAGAATTTTTCCTCTGCTGATTTATTAAATAAAACTTAACTGTTAGCGTCTGGACAGCAATAAATAACATACAGCACAAAGTCCCGAATGTCCAACTCGGCTTCTTTCATAAAGCACACATATGGAAACTAGTTTCACCATTAAAAGATCTTTTCCTACCAGGACAAAGCTGTTTCTGCCTCAATAGGTTGAGGGATTTATCTCACAACACAAAGCGCTCATAAAACCTCGGAGGCAAAGGGAATATGTCTGACCTAAGCAAAACCACACCTTCAAAAAGATTTAGATGAGCCTTTGAAAAGCTCCAAGAACACATCTTTCTAAAAAGAAGCTTTAATGGGACTCTGTCAGGGTAGGTGAAAGTAGGTTGGACAGGGATTGGGGCTGGACACTGCGGCGCGGAAAGAAAGGATACAATTCTCTGCGTGTCCCCTGGCCTGCCAGGATGTAGACAGTGATTGACAGCTGGCCAGATGACAAGCACAACAGACCATGGGTGTCTACAGTAAACATCTCTCCGGTCACACAGAGCGACGGAAAAAATAAGCACTTGAAAAGCACCTCTGTGGTCCAAACCAAATACTGTCAGGTTGGAGTCTGAAATATTTTGAAGTGTTTCAAAGGTGGATAAACCAGTGGGAGAAAGCAGACACTTTATGCTGGCAGGTAAGAATCTATAACGGGAGATGAAGGCAGCTCCAGACCTTCTTGTAAAGACTGATAAAAGCATCATGAATTACACATGCACAATACATTTCAACAACTCTCCTAAAGAGGAGCTGCTGCAAAAGCAACCAATTCATGGGTTTCTATGTAGAAGTAGGAGAAGCAGAAAGAGCTTCTAGGTCTGAAAAGTGAAGCCAATGTGTAAGTGCCTTGAACCTGCATTCCTTCAAAGTTGCAGCAGGGGGCGACTGTACTGGGTGCAAAAAGAAGTTTGACTAAATGAGTCTTATATGAAAAATAACCATGCTTTTTCTTCTGTACAGCATGATGTTATTTTTTTAAATTATGGTCCTATTCACAGTAAAATACATGATAATGCAGGGTATGCTTTGGGGCGGGGCTACCGTGTGATTGACAAGTCCATCCAGGGCTCACGAAACTCGGATCGAACTGTCAAACTAGACAGTATTGATCAAATATGGATCAAGACTCTGTTGCTACAGTGCCTATTTCTCACTTGCAGTGTTTTCAGAAACATAATTTAGCGTAATGTTTAGTTGTAATACCAGACGGATCACCACCAGGTGGCTGCAGTCGTGTCTAGAAGGGAAACCCTCGTCATCGCAGGAGTGTAGGCAACTGTATTTGCTTGAGGTTCTTTGAGACATTTCACCTCTCATCCAGAAGGCTTCTTCTGTGTTAATGCCCAAGCTGTTAACACCCAATCACAATTTGATTAAAGTGACTCTAATGTCCCACACAATGTGTAGGGGGGTCAACGACTGACACAAATCTCAAGGTATTAATGACTCCACAAGAGTTAAATACCAGGAACTCCTCATTAGTCGGTTAGAACTGAAGAAGCCTCTTGGATGAGAGGTGGAACATCCTAAAGAATCTCAAGCATGTCCAGTTGCTTACGTACAACTCATAGATAGTACCATAACCTGGATAACTGAGAATCTTCACAGAAAAGGGAACCCTTGATTTGTGAAACCCTCACAAAACTTGTGCACCATGTCTCTTCAGAAACATATTTTGCTGTGTACATCGTATGCTGTCATTGCAAAAAAAACATGATAACCCCCACGATGCCAAACTTGAAGCTTCAAAGCAGTAGTCCACAAACCAACAGGTGACATCATGGTCCACTAATCCTACAGTCTATGGTAGTGTCTAGCATATTGTAACCTTGCTGGAACCAAACTAGAGCTGCTCTACATTCTCTGAGGTCAGTCAAAAACAAGTATCATAACTCTTTTAAAGGGAAAATGGAATGACTGTTACGACGGGCGTCGTCTACATCTTATTATTTCAGTGCGGTGTCAAGGCGATCCGCAACCCTGTCATTTTCACCGCTAATGTGTCCATTTTGCGGGGTCTTTTTTCTTTTGTGACTTTGTTCAAGCGGAGCAGTGTGAATAAACAGTGACACTTCAGAGGAAACTGGAAACCCTTGTGGCTCTCCGCGGGGAAGAGCGTGCAAAACCCCCCTGGAGAGAGGCTCAGTCCATCCAAGGGTCATTACCTAGCTGTGATCAGAATACATAATGCTCGTACTGCCAAGATGAAAGGCCTCGGGAGACGTCTGCGCCTTCCATTCCGCTGTGCATGTCCATCAGTGCACCACGCTCCATTCATCACTGCATTCATCATCGTTTAAACAAGCTTCCCGGGTCGTGACTCTCTCCCAGAGCGCCACATTGTTGACACCGAGTGGAGTACATAACTACATATTGACTCTCGGCAGAGTAGCGGCGGTGACGGAAAAAGAGATTGGAGGATTGGAGGTTTGACTTTGCTTCCTGTGAGTGTGTTGGCTAAATGAAGGACTCTATTGCAGAGCCCCCCGGGGTCGCGCAGCGCGGACTTGAGTTTCTCTGCAGCAGCTGGGACATCAAAGCCCAGACTACCACCTGTGAGGGGCTTCTGGAAATGAACACCCATATCGTGACATCTAGAGGACTCCTATAGGGAGTGGGAGATAGGCTGCAGTGCTTGCTGGGCCCATCTGTCACACAGCCTGCCTGTAAACACACAGAGATGTGGGGATGGCCATGGGGAGGGTCACACATCAACCCTCTGTATGAAATGTTGCCCACAAATACACTTATTATTTATTTATTTTTGGGCCAATAATGATGATGACTGTGCACTGAAATCCCCCATAGTTAATGTTCTTTACCAGTTTTTATGACTACTATTATTTTTATTATGCAGTTCACCTGTGCACAGTTGCACTTTGGGCCCACTTAGTTCTCTACGGTCTTTTTTATACTTATATTTACATATTTATTTGCTAGTATTATTTTGATGGTGTTTTATTGTGGGATTGTTGTCTTGGTTTTATTATTGCTGCTGCCTGCACTGGGACCTGAGCATCTCATTTCATTCCCTTTCCTGTCTAACATGCTATAAAGTATCCTTATCCAGCTACCACCATTACTACCACTAAAATGAATAATGATGATGATGTAAGTAGATAGGTAGGTAAGATATTTTCAGTATTGTCATGGTTCTCATTGGCCTGTTTAACTTCATTGGCTGCAAAAATGCAGATGAAATGTTTGGATATTAATTCACATTGTAGGCTTACTAAGTATTGAATTATGATTTTAGTAATAACTGCAGAGATTGCATTGCGTAATGCATACTTAAGAGTAAAATTACAGCCTTGAAACAATACTCAAAGCACAAATGTGAGGAGTTGTAATGTGTTACTTCCAACCCTGATTATTCTTTTCTAAGTTAACTACACTGCCTGGCCAGAAAAAAAAGTCACCACCTGGATTTAACTAAGCAAATAATTAAGATCCTTCCATTGGATAATTACTGCAGTGATTAATATGTTTCAGCTGGTAAGAAGTTATTTAACTGATGCAGTGAGCAGCTTCTCATTTCTTAAACAACCATGTCAGAAGACATATCCTGTGGTCGTGGAAAAGATGTTCCTCTGTTTCAGAAGAGTCAAATTATTGACCTGTATCAAGCAAAGAAAACAACTAAGAAGATTGATGAAACTACTAAAATTGGGTTAAGAACTGGAACCGGAAAGGATAGTGGTGAACCATCATCTTCCAGGAAGAAATGTGGTCGGAAAAAAAATCTTGAATGATCACTTAAACATTTGGTGAAATCAAATCGTTAAAAAAAATAACGGTAGAACTCACAGCTATGTTTAATAGTCTCATCACAATGTGAAGAGAACTCAAGGGATTGGGACTAAACAGCTGTGTAGTCTTAAGAAAAACACATCAGTGAGACTAATCAGAAAAAAAGGCTTCAGTTTGCTCGGGAGCATAAAGATTGGACTCTGGAGCAATGAAAAAAGGTCATGTGGTCTGATGAGTCCAGATTTACCCTGTTCCAGAGTGATGGGGGCATCAGGGTAAGAAGAGAGGAAGATGAAGTGATGCTCCCATCATGCCTAGTGCCTACTGTACAAGCCTGTGGGGGCAGTGCTATGATCTGGGGTTGCTTCAGTTGTTAAGGTCGAGGTTCAGCAACGTTATGTGTCCAAAAAATGAGGTCAGCTCCTACCTGAATATACTGAATGAGCAGGTTTTTACATCAATGGATTTTTTTTCTTCCCTGATGACACGAACATATTCCAAGATGACAATGCCATCAGGCTCAAATACTGAAAGAGTGGTTCAGGGAGCATGAGACATCATTTCTGTCTGTTTCTGTTTCGGTCTGACTCTCCCATCATCGATACAAGATCTTGGTGAAAAATTAATGCAGCTCTGAACAGAAATAAATGTTATGACATTGCATAAACTTATCGAAATCATGCCATGGTGAATGCACGCTGTAATCAAAGCTAAAGATGGTCAAACTTTTTCTTCAGCCAGACTTTTTTTTTTAGGATCATCATGGAAGTAAACAGTATTTAGCAGCTTAGTCACACTTATTAAAACAGCAGTTGCTCAAGGATAGGATTGGTGATATTCTACATTTTCCTTCGTGTTAAAATACAATGAAAAGACCCAAACCAACATTGAATGTATATTAACAAGCCTGATGCATCTTCTTCCTCTGTACCATAGAGCTTCATTGTCCAAAAGCTATTAAAAACACATCACTGAGCCACACTCACATTTACATGCACAAATATTCTGAAAAAGATGATAACCGCTAATGCAGCCATGCATACTCCATAATGTTACGATTATGGAAAAGTGGAACGGATGGAGCCGCTGAGTCATTTTGCTTGTTTGCGCTCAAATAGTTGTTTTTGAAAGTTTTCTAACAGTGGCAGGCAGACTTGTTTGACTCTGCAAACACAGCCTCCCTCTTTCATTTGTTTAACAACCTTCTTGAAAAGGTCGGCGATGTGATACTTGTGCACATACAAAAACCCTGCTGATATCCAAGTCTTTCATAATGGTTAAAAGTGGGTGTTTTTTTTTTTTTACTTCCCACCAGAAATTTTGGCTTTTATTTTGTGGCGAGTCGGTTTGGTTAAAACACAGATGCCCTGTATCAAAAACTGTTTGAAAAACACCACCCGAGACGTGCAGAATATGTTGCAAACATGTCCAGAGAGTGCTCCTAAAACAGGAATAATATTCATGTGTCTTATAAGAGTTTATATGACCTGTATCTGAATAATAGTTGAAAATGACACGTTCTTCATTACAACAAACACACAAAATGTAGTTTATTTTGGCTCAGTCCCTCATACACCATCCTGCTGCCCCAAATACTCAACAGATGACTAATGTGGATTAATTCGCCACTGAAAATAGTCCCCAACAAGTGCTCTATTACCTCCTGTTTGGGTAACATTTGCTAGAAACTACAAGCTGTTATGTATCTTTTATGTATGATATCATATGACACCAGCCTTATGCATTATAATCTGCTTATAATTAGACTTTTAAACATTCATCAATATTCACAATGCTTATACAATAATCATAACACATTACATTAATGATTTAAAAAGTTAAGTGCTGGTTATTTTTTTTTGCAAGGATCAGAGTGTAACTGTATTACAGTATGATTCTAAAAGTTAATGATTGTATTTTTTTTTTTTTTTTTTGCAAGGATCAGAGTGTAACTGTAGTGTTATAAGGCATTAAAATGTGATTACACATTAATATAAGTAGTCATTTAGTGCTTTAAGTGAAGAAATTAAATCCCCTAATGACATACAACTGAAGGAAAAAGGCACTGTGAAATCAAATAGGCTATACATTTAAACATGACAATTAACAACAATAACATTATTTTCTTACATACATTTTTTCCATTTAACCTTTAATTACTGTATTAGGGGTTACGGTTAGTGTATTATAATACTTTTCCTTGCAAAAATAAAAAAAAGTAAATCAGTGACTGGCAGTTATAAAGTATTATGATAATTCATTTTATAGTGTGTATATATATAATAAAATGTAATATCAGGTTATCAGGTGCAGGGAAAATTGAAAAACTGAAGGATAGTAATGGTGTTTATTTTTGTTGTTGCATTGAATAAAACACACACACACACACACACACACACACATTACAGAATACTTTATTCATGTGTTGTGATAATTTTTAGAAAGTATTACTAATATTTATGAGTACTTATGACTATAATTAAATCTAATTACAATCATACAGTGCTATAAGCAGATTATAACACATAAAATATGTTTAGAATGCATTATAAACGTGGAT
>JAJHUR010082229.1:0-10246 GCA_027495735.1 Lutjanus campechanus
TCCTCTCCTGTAGAGACATTTTACATGCGACACGCACCGAGGCTGAAAACGCACGATGACAGAAGCGAGATTAATGTTCTAACAAAGGAAATTAGCAGGAGATAAAATAACCATTTTGCACATTCGTAATGATTAACCAAGCTATTGACTCAGTTAAACGTCGTGTTTGTCGGGGAGGACTGTGTTTGGAAAGACTCTGGGCAGCAGAGACACAATTTTCCACAGAGAGAGAGAGGAGGGTATGGGAGATAAAGAGAAAGAGTCAGGGAGCAGTGTCCTCGGCTTCTGTGCTCTGTGTGCTCGTGGATTACAGCCTCTCTAAAAATACTTCAGTCTTTTCAGCCCAGTTGACTGACAGGCTTTATATACATTTGGATGCAGAGATGAAAAACGTTGGATTTGAGGCTTCTTGGATGAGTTTCCTCCCTGACTTCGTCCTCTACGTGTTTTTTTAAAAGGTTTTTATATCATTCTGTAGCTGCTCAGTAGTGTTCCTTATGTATTCAAATCCAAACACTCAAATTTTAGTTGAGGTACGGATGTTTTAGCGTCAAAATGCTATTTTCCCACGCCCTTAAAGCCCTAAAAACGCTTCTCCACATGACCTGATGCAAGTTTCTGCAAACTGAAATGTCCACTAGCCCACCTCATGAGCCTCTCTGTGACTTAGTCAAGCTTTCTTTGAGAATTTGTAGCTATATTCTTCTCTCCCTAGCAGTTACTTATCATTACTACCTACTTATCATTCGTTAGCCTTCGCCCGGTAACTTAGTTAGCGCCCATGCACTGAGCTGTGCAATCCCAGTGGATGGTTGTTCAGTTGTGGGATGCAAAGCTCAGGATTATTTGGATGCACCCCCGTCACGGACCAGCAGTCCAAATGTGTGCAAGCAGTGGATGTTTCTCCTTGAACTGGAGGACAAGCAGCATGCAAGAGCTTCTGTTTGTACGCGCTACAACATCATCACCGAGGACTCTTTCTCTGATTGCAAAAAGCCTGCACGTGTGCAAAGATGCTGCCCCTACTCTTTATTCTAAACGTGCGCCAAGAAATACAGATACTGCCAATCAGCTGTTACTTACAAGGCTTCATTTGCAGTAAACTTAATCTCAAGTAACATCAGCTCAGCTGAGGTTATCTCAGGCTGACTCACTAGCTAGCACACTAAATCAGTGAATCTAACTTATTTCTCTGCTGTTTGCTAATGACTGAGTGGGTGTTTTTACATTTGAGGAGCACAGATTGAGTCACCCTTTAAGTCAGACAATGGACTTGCAACAAGAGTTTTTTTTTTGTCTTTCTCCTGACCTTGTAAACGTTGATGACCCCTGATTTAGTGTGTTAGCATGCTGACAGTTATTAGTAAGCACTAAACACAAAGCAGAACTCAGATTGGTACCAAATTTCATGGCAACCCATCAATAGTTGTTGAGATATTTCAGTTTAGCAGCGGACAGGCTGACACTGGGACGCCATGCAACCACTAAAAACAAGTTACCACACAAAAATATATTATAAAACCATAAGATATATATATAAAAAACTTTTCTCAACCTCTCGGTAAATCAGCAAACTCTGTGACGATACAAGGAACGCTTCATTTTTCATTAAGTTTCTTTCAGTCAGTTTTGTTTTTAGTTAATTTCGGTAACATATTCACTCAAACTCCAGACTCGTACAGATGAAGACATTATGATTCTTAACTCAAACAAGCGGCTCTGCAGAGAACAGACGGACCATCTGCGCACGATTCGTGCGACAGGTCCGGATCGCTTTGTTCAAATCAAGAGAAAAAGTAAAATCTGTGAATGTAACAAGTTCTCTTAAATCCCTCGTCCGTGCCTCTTAAGAAAGAACCTGACTGTACGTGTTCCTCTTGCATGAGGCCCATTAAACTTGCCAGGAAGCAGTAAAAAAAAATCTGTCATGTGGGAATCATTTTTTCTCTTCCCTCCTTATTAGTATTCCGGTCAGAGCGTTGAGTTTTACAACAGGGGAGTCGACTACAAATCGTCACAGTTGGTCTCTCGTCCAATTACAACAATAAACAAGAGGAGACGTCGGTTTGAATTTGATGAGGGACGTTTTAATCTGATCCGAATCCGCTCCCTGATCACTGCCTCTGATGTTGCTGCGGGCGTACTTACCGACTCCCAGCAGCTTCAGGCGGCTCTTAAACTCTGGTTTCTCCTCCAGGACTCGTAGCAGGTTAGTGGACTCCATGCGCTCCAGCTCCACCTTCCAGTAGACGTAGATTTTGTGATTGAAGCTCACATAAACCAGACAGGGGCTGTTCTTTCCCTCCTTGCACGTATACTGACCTGCGAGCACACACAAAACATCAATAACACTTCATATTGTGGGCAGTTTTCACTCAGCGTGCTGTGATTTAGTGTGTCGTGTGAATCCTAATGAACACATCAGCTGCCGGGCTGCTAATGTGTGTCTCTGTAGCAGAGCCAGCATCCACACAAACAGAAACCAATCTAATCTGTTTTAATGATCCCACAGAGCAGGCAGAGGGGAGAGTGCATGGGAGGGGTGCACTGTGCACACACACACACACACTCTGTAGGTGCAAAGAAACAATCCCCAATAGAATCAAGCAGATCAAACAGAGTCTCTTGTCTCTTTTCTCTAATCCACTTACGACTCTACATGTCATATTAGCTCCCTCAAACACACCACGGCTTGTTCAAACACCGCAGAAAGATTTGAGAGGACGGACCGAGGAGGACGAGGGGAGAGTGGAGGGGGGGAGGCGAGCCTGAAGCTCAACGTTGCCACCTACTGGTGTCGTGGGACGTTTGAGGGACTGTGAAGAGTTATGTTGGCCCCAAACTAGAGGATAATTGGGCAGATTTTGGGTCAGTTTCAGGTGTTTCTGAACAGTTTAACCACCCAACTGACATCACAAACATTGTGAGGAGTATTGAGCTAAACTACAATTGTGCACCGTGAACGTCCCCTAAATGTAGGGCTGCACAATTTGGTATGACTGCAATATGCGATACGATTAAGTGGAAATGATCAGATCTTAAAATCATGATGATGTGATATTTATTGAGGTTTGCACCAAACGATCTGGAGAACAAAGGTTTTCAGTCCAGGTCCGGCCAGGTGCAGCACTACAGTCCCTCATTATAAAGCTGTGTTCTCATACATTTTTCCTTTTTCAAAAAATTCTGCAATTTGGATATTGCACTTCACCATACTGTGATTTTATTGCCATTTTATTGTGATTAATTGTGCAGCTCTACCTAAAAGTAAGTTGTTTTTTGCAAAGGACAGGTTCAGACTGGGCTGCACCAACAAAGATTAATTTTAAATTATGTTGCACCAAACTTTTACACTAACTTAAAATGAGGACAGACTGTATTTAAACCTCTCTTAAAACTTTGTTTTTACTTTAAACTCAGGATTAAATTTAATTCTTTCAACAACTTTCAGCTCCAATTTAAAAATGTGATCCAGTATTCACTTTTTAACTGCTGCTTTTTGAGACGGACTGAGAAAAAGAATCAATTTCCACAAAGAAATTTAAAGTACAGAGTCGACGCAACTGAGTTTTACGGTGCGTCTCTTCTTTATTTCACTCCAGCTGATAATTCGGTCAACAAAGGACAAAATCAGAGCCATCATGACTTTTTCTTAGCTAGCTAGCAAATAATAAAATTGAAAGCGTCCTTCGTGGAGTCATTGATCCATTTTACACAAGTTATACACAAATACCACCATAATGCTGTAAACTCTGGTAAAAGTCGATATATGATGAGGTCACTCACCCGCACAGAAGGCGTTGACGTTCTCATCAAACTGAAACCGCACCACTGTCCGATTGTGGTCAATGATGTAGGTTTGACCATCCCAGGCGCAGGCTACCACCTCCTCTCTGCCGTCTCCCTGGAAACAAACACCGTGCACGCCACGAATTCTTAGAAAAAATGGATAATGATCTCTCTGGTTGTACCTGTAACCACAGCCCACAGTTATTTATTCATTTATGACTGTGGGCTGTTTATTTAATTTTTATTTTAATCGTATTGTTTTTTGTTGCACTCCAATGAACAGCAGTCAAACACTGGAGGAAAAGCAAGAAGACACAAAGAGAAACATTCATTCATTCATTCATTTAGCGCTCCACAAATACACATAAAAACTCACGGTGACATCGAGCTTCTGCAGCGCGAAGAGCTGATGATCCACCTGGACGGACCACAGCAGCTGCTCTGAGCTGTCCATCAACTTCAACGTACCTTTGAAGACAAAAAAAAGAAAAGAAAGTCGAGTAGTTTAATATTAAAGAACGGTTTTTATATGCTGCTGCTGCTCTTAGAGATAAAGGCTGCTTTCACAAATGTTTGTGTCTATGAGTTTTTTATTAAAAGGAAAAAACAACAATGAAAAAAGTCTATTATAAAGAAGCAGAATGAGTTCAACCCTGAGTTCAGTTCGGTCTGTAAACATGCTGTTGCAACAATGTGAGAAAATCGATGCTGCATCATGAACTTCTGACACCGTGTTGCATCCTTGACAAACAACAATGTGACTGAAATACAGCCGGTAATAGTTTCTCTTGGATATAATTCAATAACCTCTGACGGTTTTTTTGTGAAATCTTCTTCTCTGTGTTGGCACGTCGGGGTGTCAACAGGAGGGAGATTATGAGAGTAAAATGTTGGCAGCCGGAAGCCTTCGCTGATGATAATCCCACAAGATCCTCACTTCTTTAAATATTGATGGACTCTCCAGCTGCTCTGAGGGCGGTTTGCCAGCTATCTGCTGCTGCTGCTGCCAGGACGATCGTCTGCACGGGCAAAACAGCCACCGACGTCTCTGAAGGGTCAGAACAGTGCTGCTGCTGCATGTACAGCAAGGGAAGCTCAGGACATATGGTGCTTATTTTACCCTGTTATGCAAAATGTTGTGCTGACTGACTAGTTCTGATCCAGGTCATGTTCACGCTGGCTTTTTAAAAAGAATAATTTGTCATTTATTTACTCTAATAAACCATAAAATGTACATAATACTTGTTTATCTGACAACAACACTCCAGCCAGCATGTTCTCCTCTGAAATGTCCAATCAGGGCTGGAATAAATGTTTTTGTTTGTCTCTTTCATGTTAATTAAGAGTTGAAATTAAAGCCGAATGTTTGCAGAATGAATAAGCGTCTGTTTATGAGTCGTAATAAATCATTAATGATCTTTTAAAAGGCGTAGATGTTTATCACGGTTAAATTGAGCAAAATGTTAATGGAGTTTGGCAGGCAGTCACTCCAGAGTGTGTATTTTCAGAGCAGTGGGCTTTTGTTTTCAGGATTACAGGCTTAAAAGGATATTTCACCCAGAAAGAAAAAATTCAGTCGTTATCTGCTCACCCTCATGTTGATTGTTGAATGTCTCAGACAATTTAAGTGAATTATGACCAACAGAAAAACAACATAAAATGTCTACAGTGAAGATTTAGACTGAAAACAAGGTAAAAATCATTTCTTTCAAGTCAACGTGGCATGTCGGGGCTTCAGGAGTCGAGCAGTTTGGAGCCACTTTTATGTGTTATTCTTTTTTTCCATTTTAACAACATTCACTTAAATTGTTCGGGAGACTCTGCAAACGCTGATTTCCTGTGAAACTCCAGCAGTGTTTTGTGGAAACACTGGTTCAATCAGCATGAAGGTGAGAAGATAATGGCTGAAATTTTGATATTTGGGTGAACTATCCCTTTAACCTAGCTTGTTATTGTCAGATTACAATGTTGTACTCATCTTGCACTCCTGCACCCTGCCTGAGCTGAGCTATTTGGACTACTGTACTCATTTTTGGGTGTGTAATTTTTACTTATTGCTCCTTTAACCTGTTAAAATCCACCAGTTCGACAGTGAAGCAGATCATTAACAATCAAAAACAGAAAACTCACTAGCTCCTACATGCTTTAACCCGCAGGTCTAAAAATTTCCACAGATGTAGTCGACATGATGTAAAGTGTATGTGGTGATTTTCACAGTTGCAACGTCGAGCATCGCCTCGGTAACGCTCCTCAAAGACGACTTACTGAAGACGAGAAGAGGGACGAAGTACGGGCAAATCCAGACAAAAATATTCAGGTGCGAGATAAAAATATCACTGCAGGGTACAAAGGAGGAAAAGTCTGCAAATAGATCATTTAATTCTCTTTAAAGGCAATCTATAAAATCCTCCTCAGAAAAACGGTCGAGCTTTGCAAAGCTTTTTTCCCTTCATGTGTTTTAGCTCCATGCTAAATGAGCACAAACTAGAGCATGTTGCATTTGAATTGATTCCTGATCATGTTGATCCCCTGTGGATTTTGTTTTCACGCCACAAACAAACATCTGGAGCGAGACCCTCGTTTTCTTGCCGTCTCTGTCTGGTTGTTTAGTTTGTACCACAGTTTGACTGACAGCTTTTATATCAGCCCAGGCGAACCAAACTAAATGGCAGGATACCCCGAGGGTTCTCCGAGTTAGTACTAAGACCTTTTTAGTTCCACTTAATGCCAACAAGAGCATGAAAGCTGGAAACTCACTTCATATTGCCTTGAACAGGTTTAATCCACAAATTCTGTGGTGAAAAGTTAACATTATTTTGTTCGTAGCAAGGTGCGAGACATTTTGTTTTCTTTCCTGACCTTTTTAAATTAAATTCAAAGGCCTCATTTTGAGAATATCCAAGGCTTTTTTTTAATCCTTACAGACCCTAAAGGCACTCTGAAACGGACAAAGTTCATTTGAATCGAGCCAAAACAGGTTCAGTGTGAAAATTCCCTTAATAAAATATACTAATCTTACTTAATAAAAGATTTAAAGTGTGTTTAAAATTCATGACTCACCATCTAAAGTGCAGAGAGCGAACAGTCCACATTTAGAAGATTCTTCTTTTGAACCTGTTGAAAAACACAACGTTTAACTTGTGAGTTACAGATATAAAGAGTTGTGTGTAATAAATAAAAACACACAGGACTAACTGTCATGTTTCCTCTGTTTGGTACCTTTGCTGATGCTGCCGATCAGATGAGTGGACACGTTCTTGTTGTGTATCCGCCCGGTGGTCAGATGGAGAAGTACATCTCTGGAGGGTCCCTCGCTGTGAGAGCGTCAGAGCACATTTCACGTAACCAATCACATGTGTACATGTCTGTAACTTTAGTTTGTAACGGGGTCTACCTTCCAGGGGTGGCGGGGGCGTCTTCTCCAGAGCTGGAAGAATCCTGTTGTGTCCAGGAACACAGCAGGATGGCGTAGCCGCAGCCCGGCTGAGACACCATCAGCTCTGGTAAACCCTCCGGACCCGGATTCACCGACAAACTGTCCACCTGCAGCACAGACGTTATCGTTTAAACGTCAGGGCAGGGACGTTCAACTTGCTTTGCAAAATGACAGGAGGTCAGGGGCCAGATAATAAACAAAAAATGTCTAATTATAATGCTTCAATTTCCAGGTTCCATAATTTAATAGTAAATGGGTGGTAAATACCAAGTAATATATTTTAAATTTCTTAGAAATTACACACAAACTACCTCAAAATTTCCCATTTTCATAGTTAGTGGTAGTTACAAAGCAACATATTTAAAATACATCGTAATTTACCAGCAAATCACCCCCAAATTTCACAGTTAATATGTGATAATTCACAGGTGTCGTTTTCATGCAGGTAGTTCTAACTAATTATCATACATATCATATTTACCATGAAATTTGGGGTAATTTTGCAGTTAATTTCAAAGAAATTTCAAAAACGTGACATGGTAATCACAACCTACTTGCATGAAAACGACACTTTCCACTCTCTTGTCTTTCCACTGTTCCAAAAAAGTCACCAACTCTTAATTTACAGCATTAGATGTGACAATATTCTGGCTGTTTACGCCTCATCGCTGCTTCTCTGATGTTCGACCAAGATGTATTTGGTGAGTTTTATTTTGTGTATTTCACGATGATCTAATTCAGTGTTTCCCAAACTTTCTTTCTGGGGAAATGCTTTTTTAAAAATGACAAACCATCGCGACCCGGTTCAGACTTTTCGCCTTACCAATAAATCTCAGGAGAGTTAATTTGTGTATTAATGAACATAACACAACATACACCTTTTAAATGCTTTATAAAAGGTGTACTGCAGATATAAATCTTAAATTTTGCAGAATTTCTTCACCACTCTCGTTGTTTAGGGGACCTGAATCAAATCTCCTGTGACCCACCTGCAGGTCACGACCCAGTCTTTGGGAATGACGGATCAAATTGTTTCTGGTTAAAACAAAAAGGATCTCGCTCTTCTGTCTCTGTAGGGATTCTCTCCATATTGTTGTCAGACACTTGGAATAACAATCTGAGCCTGTCTGAGGCAGAAACAAGCGCTTTTAGTGGACGTACTTTGACAGGCGCAATCGCCCATAAAGATTCCATTTTATCCTGTTTCACAGCTGACAGCTGCAGCAGCCTGACTGTTGTCCCCATTAGGTGCTTAGAAACAAATGCATGGAAAATTACGGTTGAAAAATACCAAAGTCACCCACCCTTTTAAGACACGCACGTCACCTTTTCAACTAACATAGGTTGGGTAATTAATTTGGGCTTCTTCCTGAATACTGGTCTCACTTCCACTGGTGTTAAGAGTTTCTGAGGTGTTACCTGCCCCTCCAGGAGCCACTTCTTCAGCAGGATCAGCTGTCCTGATCCCAGCTCTGAACTGTCAGACGGCTCCTCCCAGCGGAAAGCTCGCACCACCCGGTCTGTGTAGCCCACCACCAGCTCACAGCGCCCATCACCATCTACAGCACAGACACACACACACACACGCTGTGGTCAAATTGACAAACACAAAACACACGCTGCGGGTAAAGAAGAGGAGCCGGGATTTACCGATGTCACTGATGAGGATGACTTTGGTGTTGGCAGGAATATGTTGGGTGAAGAGCGGCTTCTGGTCCTCAAAGGACGTGAATTCATGCTGACTGGATGAATCTGATTTACTCGCAGCAGCGGCTGTCAAGTCAAAGAGGTGAAACCAGCCCTCTGCTCCCACTGCCACCACAAAGTTCTGTCAAACAGGACAAAAAAACAACAACAAAACACACGATGTCAGGACCATTACCACCAAAATACTCATGATACCCCGCTGCAGATCATTTATCTTTTCCTGACTCACCTTTCCTTTGTTGCAGACGTCTCCGACGGCAACACAGGTCAGCTGGCAAACCGAGACATATCAGATGAGTAAGACGGAAACAAATTCACTCTGAAATAATGAGCAAAGTTTTCTGGTGTCTCCACTGACCATGCCCACACAGGTTCTTGTGATCCAGGGTTTGGAGTCATCGTTCTTGTACACGAGCAGTTTCCCACTGGTGTCTCCCACAACCAGCTCGTTCAGCTACAGCGAACAGAGACAGACAGCACGGTGACTTAGTCTAAATATGGAACAAATGTTTCGTGTTCTGCAACCACGCAGTGTGAAAAATGATCTGAGAAAAGATTTTAATCATGGTTTAGGTCCTGATATTTTGGTCTGACCTGCTGTTTCTGACTAGTTTATTTTCTAGTTAGCGTTTTTTGCAGAGAACATTTCTTGACATTACAAATACATTACATTAGACAAGACCAAAAATAAAAAGGCTACCAGTCTACCTAGTAAAAAGATTGCATTCAGAAGTCTTGCAGTGTTATCATGCCAGAGATACATGCAAGTTTTGAAAGCTTTTACAAAGTCTGTACTCAATCTGCAACTTTTTCTAGGTTTGTTGGTTTACGCTGCTCGATACAATCAAGTGAACACAGTCAGAAGAAACTTTAAACCAGGTCCTAACGACATGGTTAAGAAGTTAACAAGGACTACCAACCAAAAATAAACTCCTGTAAGACGAAAACAGACCTGTCTGTGTCTGTCTTAACTAAAGCTGCAACAATTAATCAATAAATTGATTATTAAATTAGCTGTCAACTATCCTGATAGCTGATTAATCTGTTTGAGTCATTTTTTTTTAAAGAAAAAAAGTCAAATTCTCTGATTTCAGCTTCTTAAATGTTGTTATTTTCTGGTTTCTTTGCTCCTTTATGACCATAAACTCAATATTTCTGCGTTGTGAGCAAAAATTACATTTGAAAACATTATCTTGTACTTTAGGAAACACTGACTGACATTTTTCACCATTTTCTGACATTTTATAGACCAAACATCTATCAATCGATTAACTGAGTAAATAACTGATCTATTAATCGACTATTAAAATACTC
>JAJHUR010082230.1:9187-20441 GCA_027495735.1 Lutjanus campechanus
ATTGACTGACCAGTATGAGGAATCTATTTGTTTGATACAGAGCCCAACAAATTTCACATCATCATGACTTTAATAGTTTTTTCAATGAAAATAAAAAATGTGCAAAAATGATCACTCCCACTGCTTATTAATCATATCAAAATATGTTTGTTTTGTTTTTGTTTTTTTTTACCATAGTGCAGCCCTACATAAAACTATAATATTACATCAAGTTTCACCTGGGGAAGTGCATGAAGGAACTGCAACTGAAACCTGTACAGTTATATTGGATTTGTGCAGAAATCTGACATGCAGATATGTCTGCTCTTATCATGATGACCCACTGGCAGATGCAGACATAAAATACAGTGCTTTTCAAATACTGGGGGGAAAAAATAAAGCTACTGCTGACTGTTATTCACTGGTGCTTCCACAAACTTCCACACCTCAGACATACTCACATTGCTTGCATCTTATCGGTCTTACTGAATGGTTTTATCAGCGGATGCAGATAACATGTTGATATTATCATCCATCCTTAGTTTTGACCCCACGCTCAGAAAATTTATTTAATAAGACACAAACACACAGGGGCCACTACAGTCAAAATGTGAACCACAGAATATGTTGTGTTTATGCTTGTTTTTACACCTAATAAATAATTTGACACCTAAATTGGAAGAGGAAAAGTGCATATCCTTAACACCTTTTTCAACGTTTTCCTGAACTTCACTCATACATTTGTGAAAGCCAATACTGATATTGTTTGTAGTGCATACTGTGTATTCTTTTTACACAATTTATGACCCATTTTATACCAAAACATTGCAGATGAGCAACTTTTTTCTCAATTCATCATTTGGCCTATGAAAAGTCAGAATATATGAAAAATCATTTTCCAGAGTCCTGTGTGACATCTTCAAATGTCTTGTTTTGCCCATTTAACAATTCAAAAACCCAAAAGTTGTTCATTTACTATTACTAATACTATATGTAATTCCTTATTCATTACTATACTGTCACTGTACAAAGAAAAACAGCAAAACATTTCAGTTAAGAAGCTGTTATTAAGGAATGTTTGGTATTTTGAGGCAAAGTTCCTTAAGCAATCAGTTTTTTTTTTCTGTCAATCGATTAATCACTTAATCAGCTCAGCATTTCAGCTCTAGCATTTAGTTTCTTTTTTATTTATCTTTTATGGCTAGGGTGAAACAGCATTTGAAACCGTATTTGACCATCACAAGTCTCCACCTAACCTCTCCTGACTTATGAATAGTTTCAGGTAGTCGTGTGACTCTGTAAACCAGGTTTTTTACAAAATTGTTGAATAAATTTCAACAGCATGTTGCCGACATCTGATAGTGTAATGAATTTAATCATGCATATGTGTGGAATCTGATTAAAATGCTGCATTTAGATGAGGAATAAACCAATATATTGACTTGGCCTGGCTGTAGTCAGACAGGAGGCTGCATCTTACAGGAGGTGTTTTACATTGGCTGGTTTTCAGTTTTTAATAACAAACTAAATTGGCTCATTATTTTGGTTAAAACTAGCACACACTGTCATCTGCTGCCAGAAACCACTGACTTAATCCAAAATTGTAATTCTACTGCAGCATTCTGCAAAAAAAAGCAAAGGCAAATATTGTGCAAGAAAGTATTTCTTTCCTTGTCATTAAGAGCCTTGTTGGATCCAAGTTGTTTTTATCATTAGCAACAGGCAGAAGATAAATCTTACGAACAGTTTGGCGGCCATGTTTAATAATTTGTCGTTCGTCATTTATTGAATAAAAAATCATCTGGTCATTGATCAGTCATTGATTCACTCATGCTAAAGAGTCAGTGCACATGAAGTGGGTTTGGGTTTTGGCAGATTATATTGCAGAGATTTTGATCAGAGTTCGGTGATCTTACAACTGTGTTTCAAAGAGAATTGTTTACCGACTGTGTTCATTATTGAACAAATGGGAGCTTTAGACTCTAATAAACTGACAGTTTCATGTGCCATGAGTCCTGACTGAAAACACTGAAGCAAGAATCCTGAGTATGTGTCAACATTATACAGTCATATTTGTACAGCTTCATTCATACATCAATAACTCGCTGCGATGAAAAAATGAATGATAATGAATAAATTACTGGGCTGCGAGTGAACTGTTCTTTAAATGCAAGTTTCAGTCCTATATTAATGATAAAAATGTGGACTTTGGGTTTTTATTGAAGAAAGAATGTCAAACAGCTGTATTTTCAAATGAATATGAATACATACAAACAAAATCCAAAAAATGAATATAATAATGATGATAATATAATAAACTTTATAAAGTACATTCCATACAAAGCATGCAACTCAAAGTGCTTTGCATTTTAGATTAAAAAAGTGTTTGATGGCTGACATTGGCAAACATTTGATGGCATAATCAAAAGTTTAAGGCATTAAGGGTAGCTTAAAGCAACACTGTCATTTAAACTTATGAATATTTCTTACTTTACCAGTAGAGCCCGACTGTTATTACTGATAAATAGGGAGTAAAAAAAATTGTGATATGGCCTGATATTCTTTATACAGAATATAGGGCAGGGCAATATGGCTTATAATTATCCCAATCTTTTAAAGGATATGTTGTGATATGTGATGTATGTCTCAATATACACATCTTCTCTAAAATAATATACAGTAAACTGTCAAATAGTGATGATCTTATAGAATATGATGCTGTAGATTTAACTACCCAGCAGTATATAAAATAAGACTGGGAGATATGGATAAAATAAAATAATCACGATATTCTTGACCAAGTACCTCTGCTGATATTGCAGCTATAATGCTGGGATGATTATTGGTGCTTTCACAAAATATTAACATAATAACAAATATCAATCAGTAATGTGGATATAGTGAGTAAGTGGGTAAATGGAAATGATAGAACTGCTAGAAGAGTCTGGTAAGTCAAGAAAATGACGCCACTTATCTGTACTGCAGCATTAAAACCAAGAAAAGACAACTTATCTTATCACTTATTATCCAAAATCTATGGTGATATCTAGTCTCACATCACAATATTCATATAATATCGATGTATTGTCCAGCTCTAACAGAATATAATACAGTATACAGAATACATGTATACATAAACACTCATTTTTTGCTATGATCCCTCAAATGTACTTATCAGACAGTTGTGACAAAGGTATGTTATGGAGGCGGGATATTTTACAGTTTAACAATAAAATATATTGTATCCAAAATGACATCAGAGCACTGAAACAACTGAACAAACTGGAACTTTCACTGGTATTTTTTGATGATTATAAATAACTATAAATTGAGGGGCAAAAAACAGGGAAAAAAAGAAAAAAGTTTCATTTTGGCACATATTGGACACCATGGTGATACTGACAGATTGATATAGCTGTGGTAGGCCAATATTAGGCTGATAATATCAGTTGGCTGATATATCAATTGGGCTTTCCTACCTTTTGGTCATTTGATTAGCATTTTGGTATTGGTATTGACCTGCTCACTATTCAGCAGTTTTTGTCCCACTATATTTGATATAATAGCAAAGCCTTAATTGATCATTTTCTACATGCTCCACGCTTTCTTTGAATGCATTATTATTCATTTTTCCTTGTAGAATATTGTGTTGCTTCCAGGTCAAACCAAGGACAATGTGCTGATTAAACCTTTATGTAACTAAAGTAGACACTGTGAACTGTGCTGATTAAATCTATCTCAGTGTGCGTTGACTTCAAGCCATAAGATGTGAATCGGTTTGTTAGCTTAAAGAACCTTTTCCGCATTCTAATTATACAGCAGTTAATAAATACACATAGATTCCTGAAAACGTTAGATGACGATTCATCTTTCACACCCCATCATCATCTGAAATATGGCGTTCATTTGTTTCAGTGTCGTCAGTACAAATGTGAACACACTCTCTAATGAACGCATTGGAAATTAATCACAAGCCATAGAGTCTACAAATCAACGGTATTGTCTGTCAGTTTGGGAAAGAGTAAATAATGGCTGAATCACAGTTTGAACTGCAAAAAGTCTGGTTGGTTTCCACTTGGATGGACTATATTGCAACATTCAGAGCCACTGAAGAGTAAAAAAAATAGCACACACATAAACAAAAATAGTGTGTGAATCAGCAGAAAACTGCAGAAAATTCACACTGCTTTCTGTTTTTTCACAGTGGCATAAAATAAACTGATTAACTGTGTTTATTATGGTCATAATGAATAAAGAAAAGGCAGTTAATTAAACCCCAAATCAAATCAAAGCCTCTTAAAACAATCTGAAGTGTAAATTTGGACTTAATCTGTCTTCAGTGGTTTTCCTGACCCTCATTTAGACGATCTGGCACTTTAACTCCATTAAAGTAATAGAAATGCAAAATCCTGTAATGAAGTATGATGGTGAGGTTTGTGTGCGATACGTTTTCCATATGGAAACGTGAATCAAAGCAAAGACTCGACACTAAAACACGGAGACATGCTTTAAAAGTTTTCTGAGGAAATCATTCATCACTGTCTCAGCGTTAATGATTAAAAACAGCAACTTTGTAAGCTTTTTACGCTATCAAGCGTGTTACAGTGTTAAGTGACAGCAGCTGCGACTACAAACAAAATACAGGACGGCAATCAAACTCGTGATGCGTGTGATCATTGTACAGAAGACACCAACAGAAACTTCTCAAGAAGAAAACAGTCCTCCGTGAAGCCTCTCCTGTCACAGCGCACTGATGAGAACAGTTTCTGTAGTGAGACTCAGCTATAGTGTCCAGGAGGCACCATATGGAGCCAAACAGTTAGTTACATAAGGAGAAACAAGTAACCACATTTCCAGTCAGCTCTTTTTGTCTTAACTAACAAATACTTTTTGACTGTCAATAAAAGCACATATACACACACATAAACTGTGTGTTAGGAAGCCTCCTGAATGTCAGATTTCAAATGTTAGGTTGGTGTGAGATCACAACGTTTGAGCTGAGTCATGCTTAAGCAAGCAGCAGGAAGGAAAATTCATATTTTCACATAATTTGACGTGGGACACATTTTCACACTTTTTATTATTTTATACAAGACTGCCGGTAATGTGTAGGTATTGGGTCCCCGGTTTGCAACTGCTGATTCAAACATGTCATGAACTTAAACTTCACACACGTTTACATCCATCATGTTTCACCATCCAGTGGGTTCAGCTGTAAGGAATGTGCAGTCCAGTCTAACAAAAGAGAACTTTTTTGTTTTAAAAGTCGGACTATTGACTTTTCTGCATCAGTTCATAAACTTTCACAATCTTTCTAAGAATCAAATTTTTTTTCCTGCACCCCTAAATGCATTATTGATTTTAAGTAGTAGCCAAAAGTAGTAGCCAGCACGCTGGGACGAAAGGACACAAGGCTTTTTACACAACAAAGGAAATTGTATAACATTTGCAGAATTTACAAGAACACCCAAATACTTAAGAATTTGTGGCAGACGGTGTTTGATGAAGTTTGCAAAGTTTCTCATAACTCAATAACTCACAGAATTGTGTGTGTTTTTTAAGGGAGTCTGGGGCCTTTCTACCTGGGTGACAAAGAAGCAGCCTATATTGGATACTGTTTACTGTATTCATAAAAAATGGACGTTTACCGTAAATATGTCCTTCTTAATAAACTTAGTGTGGATCGTGAAATCAGTCGAAAAACCGTGTTTAAACTGCTGGCAGACGAGACATGGTCACCAGTACAGTAATGCCGCAACTGGCTGTGTTTTTTTTTTTTTTACAAGGAAAGAAACAACTTAACATACTGAATTTAATGCAGAATTCACAAGACGGCTCAATTGATAAAGATTTTTCCATAGCTGTTTCCAGTATGTAAGTCTCTCCTCACTCATCAAGTCTTAAAATTGCATGATTTTTTAAGTGAGTCTGGTGATTGATCACAAACATCTGCTGCTTGTCTTGGGCAGGTAAGAGTCCAAACATGTAATTTGTATTACATGTGAACCAAATGGTGTACTTACAGGATGTCAGTTGAGTAGACACTCCTTCTGTGTGGCCCAGAACACATTGCGTTCACACTGCTGACAGAATGTGGTCACATGCGACCCAGACCGCCTGTGACTGTGGTCTTTACAGATCAGATCTCAATGCATCTTTGGTGCATTCGCATCTCAGAGCTGTCCACTTGTGATCGGATCACCCAGGACGCATGTTAATACCAGATCTGAACAGCCTCTCAGTGTCTTTTTGTTAACAGAAATAAGGCCAAAATAAATTCATATGCTTTTCACTCAAATTGAATTCTACACTTGCAGCTGCCTAATGTGCGCGCACAGTGGCTGAATCTCTCCTCAGCTGCTACAGGTGCCTGGAAAAAAAAACAAAAAACAGCCCCGCCGGCAGAACAAAGGAAAGTGTCCAGAGAATGGAAATGTCAAATGCAGCGCAGGCAGCCACGGTTAAGCCCGGAATCGCACTCATGCATGCATGACCACTCTTGGCTGCTAAATGCTAAACTAATTGTGATCCATTCCTGCCTGAAATGATTTGGAAACCATTAGAAACAAGTGTTGAAACTTGAAATGGGATTATTTGTCTTGTATTGCACAGCAATTTAGAAGCCCAATCAATAGACAATGTGCTTAATCTAACTGATTTCAAGACTCATTGTTGAGTGCAGGACTGAGAGACAGCATAGTTCTGGACTCTGTGAACTGAGTCACAATATATGCAGTTATCTTCAGAACTTGGGTTTCAACTTTTTGACAATGGAATTTAGGAGTAGTGGGAAGGAATAAAGTGATGTGTTCAAGTGTAATAAATAATGTCGTGTTGACCTTAAAATATTTCCTTTTTCACCTCAAAGAACTTTATAAGACAGTAGGATTGACAGGCCAGAGAGTCAGGTGTAGGACTGTATTATCTGAAAGAATAAGGCAGTGTTGGATCATTGTGCACAAGGCGTACAAAGAAAGCATTCAATACTTACAGCCTTGTGTCACAATAGATAAAATGTGATTTACACTACTTTACACAAAAGTCCTCCAAGGAAAGTCAAAATAAGATACTAAGTATGACTGTAGAATCATATTTAAGTTAGTAAAGCTTCTTATATTCTGGTAATGTTTGGAGCTTTACTGTATACAGATTGATTGAAAATTGTCGTCTTATCGCTGTTAGATTTTCTCTCATTCTTCCATTTAGATTTGTTCAGCCTCATTTAATGGGGTAGTTGGGATTATTTGATGTGTGGTTGTATGAGGTGCTTATCAATAGAGTCAGTGTATTAACTACGGTAGGTGGAGGTTGGCATGCCCCCAGTTTGGAGAAGCAGAGAGGGGCACCAGCTCAGGAGCTAAGCAATGAACTGCTTCAGTCAACAAAAGGTATGTTAGCCACTTAAAAAGGTCGACCTGAAAAAAATCACTGTCAGTTAAGGTGTATGCTACATTTGGAATATTTTCATTGCTTTACTTTGCTATTAGACATCTTTTTCTCACGTTAAACTGTTGTTATATCAGCTCAGTCAAATATCACTCTTTCCAAACTAGCCAAACTCCATAGACGAAATCAGAAATTTTACCTCACTAAACACAAGAGTTGCCGGTCTACCACTGCCTCAATCTGTTATATCATCTGTGTTAATGTGTAACTTTGGTGAATCCAAACGATCGTCTTGAAACACCAAAGTCACCCAAAACCACACAAAAAAGAAAAGCAGTAGACCAGCAACTTCCGTGTTCTGTGAGGTAAAATGACTGGATTGGAGAGAGAGATATTTGACTTACAAAAACAGCAGTTTCCCAACAGAGAAGTCTGTGTGATGCCAAAGTAAAGTGGTAAAAATATTCTAAATATGGCATAGACTTGAACTGATATTGATTTATTTAAGGTGTACCTTTTAAGTGGATAAAATACCTTTTGTTTCTGATCCTGTCCACAGCAGTTCATTGCTTAGTTTCTGTGCTGGCGCCCCTCTCTGCCTCTCCAAACTGAAGGTGTGCTGACCAACATCTGCTGTACCTCATATGGTCCCACAAAAAATATGAATTATCCCTTTAAGTTTAACAGAAAACATCTAAAAGCTACTTTAAACAATAATACAAATGTTCCTGTCAGATTCAAGTCTGTGATTCACTTGGCTCACTCAGAGACCTCCACGTCCTTGTTTTGTAACTGTTCCAGTGTTTGGCCAGCCTTAATGCCCGAGGTCTTGTTGGAACACCCAGTCTGAGGTCTTTGGCATTCTGCGGTAGGTTTCATTTATTGTTTTCCCTGTTGCTAGAATTCTCCCAGTATCTGCCAGAGAGAATCATGATATGCTTGCTTTGATGCTGAGCACTTAGCATTTTGCTTGAAGTTCAGTTTTGGTTTCATCAAACCGCAAAATGAGATGACAGAATCGTCTTTTCTTACAGTTCTTGTAGAGAGAGTTCAGTCAGAGTGGTCAGTCAGTCTTCTTGATCTGCCTCCTGAGCAAAATCTTTCTTTTTTTTCATTTTTGTAGAAACTGTTATGTTTATCATATAATAATTTAAAACTTGCCGTGAAGACCGTGAATCATTCATAAAAAGCACCATACTGCTGTTACTGGGTCCAAACATTTAGATTGCATTAGTTGATGTTTTAATAAATTAAATATTTTGTTGGTCAGTGTGTAAGATTTACAGGGATCTACTGGCAAAATATGGCAGAAATTATTCCAAATTAGTATATTTTCTTTCTTGTATAATTACCAGAGAAGAAGAATCAGAAGGAGCTGTTCATGTACACAAAGTGAGCGCGCTCTCTTCCACGGAGGCTGCCATGTTGCACCGCAGTGTTTCTACAGTAGCCCAGACCAGACAAACCAAACGCTCAATTTAGGGCCTTTAGGGCAGAGTTTTGCAGCCATTGCAGTTTAACCTACACACTTGGAAGGGGAGGATGATACGAGTTGTTTGCAGTCTGCAAGCTCACTTCTAGATGCCACTAAATCTTACACATTGGTCCTTTAATTTAATCTGTTTCTCAGAGATCTGGCCAAGAGGCCAGCATTAAACATTTTTACTACAATAAATGTGCACAAGATAAACAGGCTAAGACAACTGTCACAAGCTACGAAAGAGTATAGACAGTATTCATGCATTAATATGCATAAACAGGTATTAGCACCCAAACTATTTAAAATAGAATAAAATGATAATTTAGAAGAAAACACATTGACCAAGTCTGAATTCTTTATGTACATTATTCAGTGATAACAGCAACAGATTTAAAAGGTTTTCCTAACTCAGGCACTTGACACCTGTAGAACATTTTCAGAGCGCAGGCCATATTGGTTGTGTTTATACAGGTAAGGAGAAATCAACCCAAGGAGAGATTCATATTATACAAGTCAACCACTGGGAACATCTGCTCACACATAGTGACCTGCAGCAGCATACATACAGGGGACAAAATTAGTAACAGCCACCAGCCAGATGCTGGTAAAACATACAAGTGGCTGATTTGTTTTACCCACTAGCTTAAAAAAAACAAACAATGGTAATACATTAAGTGGTTGGTAAAATTTGAACATTCATTTGCCAGTAGGACAGTGAGCAAAAAAGTTAATTTTGCACCATGCATACAAATACAATGTTGTGTAATATAATCACAGGCAGCAAAATTAAGGCAGGCATGAAGAATAGAGAGCCACTTTCTCTTCATTTTGAGAACAGGGTTTGTAATAGAGCGCAGTGGTCACAGAAGTGATTTCAGCAAACTCACTGGAGACATAAGTGACGATGTTAAACCTCAAGTCACAAGTCAAAGACTGACGCAGCTTGCAGTTATGTGTTTTTTCCGTGACAGCGACGATGTGGGTTTGTCCTTGAGCTGTCAGCCTGCAGAAAGATGGGAACACAGTGTGCAGCTGCTCACATCTGTGTTGACCGCAGCCTTCCAGCTCCATTTACACGACTCCTACTGTACCCCTCTGAACATTAGAACAACATTCTGTTTGATGCTTATCTTAACAGTTCTCCCATTTAAAAATAACACCGCTGTATCACAATAAGTTGACTTCAGGAGCAAGACATGGGAATATGTAAACCAGTTCACACATTGTGTATGCGTGGTACACAGTTTGAAAAGTGATGGATTTCAGGGTATTTCATCCTCACTCTCAACACCTCGCTGTCACCTTGCTAAAATCAAATAGTGCTCTCTGCGACTAAAGTTATGAATTATGTATTCTAACTCTAAAATAGGAAAAATGTAAATCTCCATAATGTAATTTGGTCCGATTCGAGATAATTGTCAGTCGTGTCGGAGGCCCATTTAGATTCCTGCTGTAATTTGCTCCTGTTGATGTTTTTAGTGACCAGATTAAGATGCATATCAAACCCCTACAAGGGTCGAACATTGTGAATCCTAAACTACGCTCATCACATAAAAACTAGGGACAGTCGTTGAAAGCAAGGGCAGATATTTCATTTCACTTTGGGGAGGACAATAAACAGAAAAACTTCTCAAGAGCAATTCCTGAAAGAGACACCAAACATGTCGCCCAAAGTACTGTTAAATTAATGTATTATTAATACAATTATACAATTAATTTAATAACAATTATTACTATTATATACTGGAAAGAGTTCCAATGTTTTAAATCATTTCATTAACAGTAAAAAATTAAATAGCGGTGTTCCTTATCAGTCCAGTAGACTATATAGGTTGTTGTATGTTCAACCAGCAACACTAAGAATAGTCAGTTTGTGGCAATGGCACAATATATATAGGTGTTGTTTTATAGATTTAAGTATGAATTAGCCTTTTAATCTCATTTTTCTGATGAATTTATGTGGTCATTAAATCAGAAAAATGTCTGTGTTGGTTGATGGCAATTAGTACTAGTTTTATTTTTTAAAGTTGCTAAGAGTTCTCTTCAGGCTAATCAAAATACAGAATTTTAAGCCATAATTCTTATTTAACTTAGATTTAGAGGGGCTATGGAGTTGACGTGTTATGGTCGAGACACATCTGATAGCAATATTATTTAATGAATCTGTTCAAAAATAGAAGGTTCACCAGTGCTTGAGCAGTATTCCCGCTTTTTTTAAACCAAGAAGTTTATGCCTGATTAAATCATGTTATTGTAAAAATCTGACAGAGTTGAAGGAAATCTGGGACACAAATGTATGTTGTAAATTTGAAGTTGTAAATTTTTGTCTGGGACTAGGGTGTTTTCTGGCACAGAGCAAGTTTATAATCCTTAAAGAATATATTTTCACACAGAAGTGTTGGGATTAAT
>JAJHUR010082231.1:0-20354 GCA_027495735.1 Lutjanus campechanus
TGAGACAGAGTTACGTTAATGTTTGGCTAACTAGCTACAAAGTGGGGGTTTCCAGGGGGTTTTCTCTGTCCTGAGAAATGTGTCCCCTCCTTTTCAATCATCATAAATTCAGCCATTGTCTTATTTTAGTTTTAAGTGACTGTTATGTGTTTAAAAATGTCAGAGGAAAATGGTCGCTAAGAACTTTCTAGCAACATATAAGGGAATACTTTAGTAGCTAAAGCCAAATACTAAAAGGGTTTAAAGGGTTTTTCCCTTAAATTAAATGAAAATTTAAGGGAACCCTTAGCCTAAGTGGTTATATACAACCAGACACTGGTTTGTATTTTGTTAATGTATAAAAATATGGTGAAATCTTCTAGATTTTGTCCTCAGTATTGACTCATGGACGGCAACCCAGCCTGAGAACCGAGGCACATTTGTACATTTGGGTGTTTACAACATCTGAATGTTATTAAAGCTGAAAAGAGTCTATATCAATCTCAAAGCAGTGTTTTCAAACAACCCTTACTTCTGTATACATCCATCAGACACAGAGCAACATGGACAGGACTTTGACAAATACAAGTTGGATATTTTCACACCTTTCAGTCCTGCTTTGGTTCACAAATTCCTATAGTTTTATACAGTGGCACTATAGGTAGTCAACCAAACTGACTAGTGAATGAAAACTGGTGGTTAAAAACTGCAAATTACAGAGCTGGGTGTTGGTTATTAAACCTATGTTAATATCAAAAGTATGGCTTTAAAAACTAGAACCACCTCACAGTCGTATACCTCCACTAACCAGTAAAGTTTATATCCTGTCTGTCCAGATTCATATAATATGTGTAGTGACAATTTTGAAGGAATTCAAATGGAAATTATAATTAAACTGACATGTATGCCTTTGGTCACGGCTGTCCCCAGCGTGGAGGCATAATAAATTGTTGGCTAGAGGTTTAGGTCTACAGAAATGTGTGTGTTTCTGTCTGTTGCACTAGAATTTTGTGCATTATAAGTTAACAAAAATGGGCAAAATTCTTTATTTTTAAAATGACTTTTGAAGTTTAAATCAATGCACGTTTGGTATTTCATAAATGGTTGCGAGAATTTAAAGTTTTTCTTCCACAACACACTGTTTTTTTTATTTTTTTATCTCATTGTTCTTTTATAGCGGT
The DNA here is from genome assembly GCA_027495735.1 of Lutjanus campechanus. Classification (NCBI taxonomy): domain Eukaryota; kingdom Metazoa; phylum Chordata; class Actinopteri; order Lutjaniformes; family Lutjanidae; genus Lutjanus; species Lutjanus campechanus. The sequence continues at coordinate 1,161 of JAJHUR010082231.1, forward strand.
GAGTCAGCAGGTTGACTGAAGCACTAATAGAGGAAAGAGGTAGCTAAGAGACTTAAAAAAAGACAGTGAGTATGGAGAGGAGGGAGAAAGGGGCCACAGGAAACAAACATATCAAGGCAGAGGAAAAAGCCAGAAGATGTTAGACAAAAACACATTGTGCAATACAGTTTGTACCAGGACATTAACCACTGGCCTCCTACTACTGATTTTTCCTTCATACAGAGACATGGGCAGGTTGTTGTCTCTATTTATTTTGCCACCAAACCCTTTGCTGTTGCTTTATGGTTCAAAGCGAGAATCCTGGTAGGATTCTGTAAGTAATCACAAAGTTTCTTTATATGCAGATGATATCTACATTTATATGGACCAAAAGAAGGGGGACTGATATAGTTTTTAATTTCTGTATGTTACATGTACCAACAAAAATAAACTTCCTGATGAGAATAACGATCTCATAAGTGGAACAGAGACACGTAGGATAAATAGAAACACATGAAACAAAGCATCACTGCAGAGACAAAAGAAATAAGCAAGTGGTTAGATAGAAGCTAAATTTTTTGGGGGAAAGTGAGAGATAAGCTCGTCACCTGTCCTCCTTTAGGCTGATACTTGATATTCTCTGTGGAGCCGATCTTGGACTTGATGTTCTTGAAGTCAGGCAGCGGTTGGTTGATGATGCGGAGCTGCTTGGGCGTCGTCGCAGGTGACTTGGGCGGGGTGCGGACCACGGCCACCTTCCTCTCCTGGGAAATCAAGCTGAGGGAGCGTGGGGTTCCAGGGGTCCTCGAGGACGACGAGTAGCTGGGAGGGGTTCCTGGGGTGATGGCTGTGGAGCCGGGGGTGCGGGGGGTGGAGTGGCCACTGCGAGCTGAACGGGAGCGCACGGATTCTGTAACTGGTGGGGAGGAACATGAGGGTGAGGGGCGCTTTATTATAAAGTCCAACTATTTTAATTGTCACAGAAAAAAACTTTAATTTTGGTCATTTATGTGCCACAAATGGGAAATCAGAATGACATTAACCACCACATAATGCAGAACTGCCTTTGCTGACACTGACTGAAGTCTAAAACACTGTACATCTGTGTTGATCAGTACTAAAGAATGCAGATGCAGAAACTTAAAGTCAATTTTCTGATCGCAGGATGTTTTGTAACAAGAACTTTACAGATATACAGTATTTCATGACACTGAAACATATGCTACGTTCACACTGCAGGCTCATAATAGCCCATATATGACTTTTTTGCTCATATGTGGCTCATACTGGTCTTTTTTCATGACAGTGTGAACACAATTTTCATATGTGGTCCTAAATCAGATAAAGACTTTTCTGCAATGTCACCTCAGTGTCAACCGTCATTTTGGAATTCATGTCACTTAAAAGCGCATTGCTGAAAGACGTTGTGGAGCAGTGCTGACAGATGTAGTTAAAAGCATCCCCATGACATACTAAAGTGTTTGATTTAAATCTGTTTCTGTGAAGCCGTTCATGTCACGATCCACCACTCCTGTCTCCAACTCCACATCCACACACACCTCTGTAGAGAAGTAGCAGTCATTTCTCAACAAAATGCCACAATTAAAATTTTGGCTTCACCCTCATTTTTATCCACTCACAAATTTGACTTCCACTGCACATCAACTTATAAATGAAACTGTAAATGCTGACTTTAGTGCCCTCGATGTTTACTTTTGTACGACAACGTGCTGCATGTGAAGTCTTATTAGTCTGTTACTGTTCTTTTCTGCACGCTGGTCAGTTCTGGATCATGACCAGATCACACTGGAATCTGATACTGGAACAACAAAACAATCTGACCAACAAATCAGAATTAAGGACTAAAGCAGTCCCTCCAGGAAATTGTAATAATTCAGCCAGTCTCTGTGAATTCTGCACGACTTTGATATTTTCTCAATGAAACAACTCACTGTTTAATTATTTACTATTTTATTTGTGTTTATTTTTTTATTTTCTCACTGGTACTGAAAAGAACAAAAAGTTTTTCATTGTTATTGACATTTATCAATGCTCTGTGCACTTTTATATTATAATTTTGTGCTGTTTTGACTGTGTTTGACCTCCAAAAAGATTTGGCTTCTTCATGGAATACTGCCTAGGTGCACTTTTTGTTTTTGTAATCCTGGGGCTTTTTGGCAAGGTTACTCACAGCACTCAGAACCAAGTGTGTTTTTGTTCTCCCTGGAACAAGCTGCTTTTGATTTTTAATGAATTATTTAATTATGGGGAAAAAAAGCAACTTCTTTTTGCAATTTTCACTTGGTCCAACAATTTCTTTGCAAATAAAGCCTAAAAACATTGCAATGCAAACAAAAGCATTGCAATGTTTTTTTTTAGAAAAGCCGCTTGAAATCAGGAATTTTAGGCCGCAACAATCCCAAAAGAGGCCTGCAAAATCCTGGAGGGACTGACTAAAGCTTGCAGTGTGAACATAGCCACAGAATATTTTCAAGTATGAAGAATTTCCTCTACCTGTCATACTGGGGGCTCGTCCTGTCCTATGCTCTGCCCTCATCTCTGTGCGAAACGCTGGAGGAGGCAAAAGACGAAAGGTTTCAGTTTTAGTAAGCCAGATGATGAGAGGGAATCAGAGGTTCTCGGATGTCTGTTCTAAATGCATCCACCTGGATCTGTGCTGAAGGTAAGTTGTAAATAGAACATCAAAAACAGTTTGACATACAGTTACATGACAGACATGAAACCTGGCATCTAGATACACCTCCCACTGACCCATGCCATACAGGATCTTGTTGAATGCTAAAGAAAAAACATTATTTCTCAGTTAATCTGTTGAGGAATGTGTTTTTAGCTTCTCAGAAAGAAACCCTGTGAGTTACAAATGGTAGACTCTCTTCAGCTCAGTTCAAGAAGTCAATTATAAGCACTGGTTCAGTATCTGCTTTAAGAGTCTGGATCCAATTTGAGGTGTCTGCCTGTTAAGAGGAGGCTGTTCCTTGCCACAGTCGCCTTAGTGCTTGTTCTTGGTGGGAACTATTGGGTTAGAAAGAGTATGGTCTAGATACGCTCTATATGAAAAGTGCCATGAGATAACTTCTGTTATGATTATACAAATAAAACTGGCTTGATTTGATTAGTTTAATCAACTTGTCGTGGCTCACACTGGAAGCTAAAATAACTTAATGTTGGTTACAGACTATCAAATAAATTAAATATCAATACTTTGTGACATAAGTGGATTAGAGGAGCTGCAGCCTACATGTGGGTCTGCGAGGAGCCGTGGATCCGGAGCTGGTTATAGAGGTGGAGCTCTCCTCCTGTTCATGGTATCCACGGCGACTCAGAATCGCAGCATGCCGCGGCAGTGAGGACCTCTTTTCAGGGCTCCATGATCCACCGTCCTGTTGGGAAACAAACACCAAAGACAAGAAGTAGATCCTTAGGCCAGTGAGGCTGTGACTTATTTATAATAAAAGGTGAAACAGCAGAGTTAGAGGGGCGATAATGCAAAATAAAACTATTTTTTAAACAAATTATGTACATATTTTCATGTTCGTTACAGAACTCCTGCAGCTACAGTGCTGCTCCACCATTTACCTACCTCAGCTATAAGTCTCTGTAATACCGGGGAGCCTTGAGGCTCTACTGAAGATGGCCGAGGTTTATCTAATGAGGCAGCCACTCTGGATATGGAGGTGGGGATCTTTGTTAGTGGCAAACGATGGGCATGGCACTGAGATGGTACAACGATGAGGCCCGGTGGGTGAGTAGGATGGTACCAAAATACAGGACACAGGGTGACAAAAGAATGGTGAAAACAACAGTGCTTGAACATGCATTATCAGATCTGATGCACAAGGTGTATCTTGTGTAAGGTGACAAATGAGATGTTAGCTTCAGCTAGCCACCAAAACAGTCATGCACATTCATTGAGAACTAAATTATAATATTTATGACATTAGGACACTAAACAAATAGGAAGAATGTTGTTGAAGAATTAAATGTTTAAAGACAACTTTTATTAATGAGTAAAGACAACTTTTAATAACTTGAATAAGTACCTGATATAATTATCTCTGACACGTGCTGATCTGAGAGATTAGAATGTTTCATATTTTGTCTTAAGAGTGCCATTTTGTCTGGCACACAGATATCTTGAGCCTTGGATAAAGTCGTAAGAGCTTTTGTGACATGGACATTGTTGCTTATACTGTATAATGTACCACCCTCCTGTCTAGTGTCCTGATGAATCTCTACCGGGGTTTCCTCGCAGAGATTCGGATCCTGCCGACAAGGCCAAGATGACGAAGAGTTTGTACTGATGGTCAGTTTTCACTTTGGCGAAAAAAAAAAAGATTAAACTCAAGGAGGCTCAGTTGTTCTCACTTGAATATCGTCACTGTTGGGTGCAAACAGGCATATGTTGAACATTTTTTATCTCCATATTTTGACTTTTTTCATAAATCAATGCTATTGGTTGCCGTTTATGTCTGTCTATGGGTTTTATAAATATTTAACCACTGTAAGTATTAAAAAGAGACACTAAATTTGACTAAGCAGCATTCAATCACTTTAAAAACATGTTGTTTTTTAAATTTCCTGAATAGTATCAGTTTTGGACATAAAAGGACGATATATGAGTTTAATACAACACATATCTGCGCACAGAGTAGATCTTGGTACAGCCTGTACGCAGGGATACAGTTCATTCGTAAAACTTAAAGATACAATAGAAAAACAAAAGTATTATTCACACCATACAAAATCATGCATCATCAGGACAGGAGGGTGCTAAATTACATAAGCAACAATGTAAATGTCACAAAAGCTGTGAGGACTTCAGGACATCTGTGTACTGGGCAAAATGGGACTCCTACAAAATATGAAACAATCTGATCTGAAAGGCTCTGAAAACTCTCAGGTCAACACATGTCAGGCATTGATACATTAGGCACGAAGAAACGTTGTCTTTAATCATAAATTCTTTGACAAATGTGAAGAACACTGCTCAGCATGCCCATGCAAGATTCCATGTTACACTGCAGACTATAGTAACAGATGTAATGCAAGACTGTAAATCAAAATTGGAATTTAATGTGGACTCAAAGGGAGAGAATACACTTACATGTCATGCTGCAATGACATGACATTTAAGAAATGCAGAAACTGTGTTATTTTAGACACAATAACCGTCATTACCATGGTGGAGGAGTAAAATGGAGTCACGACCACAGTCGCTGGAGAAATGTCACAGGGTGATTCAACACCCACTCAGTAAAAAAAAAAAAAAACACTCTAAATGGATCTGTCTTGTCTACTTGTGCAAAAACCTATTAAATAAGGCAGCAATAGCAAACATTTTACCAAAACCTACCAACATACATACTTTTTTTTCAGAAAATATGAAGGACAACTAACAGAAAAGACTGCACTGCTTTTCACGCAGGGATTAGGGTTTAGATTGACACGAGGCAGAGAGTGCTTGCTTAAACAGTGTGTAATGTGTTTATCTGAATAGATGATTATGTTGCTCACAAGAGAAAATATGTAACAGCTTTTTAATAAGTCTTAATTCTAGTCCTAATTATTCTGCCTAATTAATGTGGAGTTTATAGTTTTAGTGTCGGCGCTAAAGATGCACGAGGCAACTTGTGTACGAGTTCCAAATCGGCAGCAAGAGGTAAAGGTTTGAAATCTGTTTTGACTTCATTATGCTAATAGCATACTGTAATCCAATGTCAGCAAACTCTGCACAGCATGCTCGTGTTCACCAGCCTTTCTGTTCTAAAACTCTTTATAGCGAAGGATGCCAAAAAGATGAGTTTCAGCAGATCTAGTGTTGGAGAGTTCAGTTTCCTGGAGATGGAGTAAATCAGCCCCTGCTGTTTGGGAGAACATTTTGGTTTCTATCTTCAGTCAGGGGCGTTTCAGATTGAACACCATTTTCTTTTGTATGTGGCCTATTGTTATTTTTTTTTATAGAGTTAATTTACAACACAGGGTTGTATAATGAAATGTGAGCTGTAGTTCTTTTTACGCTATTCACAAAAACAAAAAACTATGTGTAGTAAATGGGTGAATAAATAATAAATCATGGTGGAATGCTGAGGATAAAGGTAGAATGGAGATACAATTCATTTTTTTATAAAAGAAACTAAGATTCTTTAATGTTGCATGTGTGCCTGCCAGAAAAATAAAACCGCCCAAAAATAAAACCTCAAAATTTGTCCTGACTGATATTTATTAAATCATCATTAAAGCTTCTATATGGTATTTCTCTGAGTGGTTTCTGTGGCAGAGGTAATGCCATTGTTGGGCCGGTGGAGTATACTCACTGATGCTCTGTCACGAGACTGTCTGGCAACGCTGAGAGGCTGACGACTGTCTGGTACGGCCTCTGAGAGACAGACAGAAACAGAATTATGGGAATGTTAGAACACACAGACATAATAAATGTTTTAACCTTCATAAACAGAGGAGCAAGAAGTGAGAACCTTTTAAATGTACTTCGGATATACAAAAATACAACTTTGTATTCCCAAAGCCGGTGTGGTAAGCAATATGACAAATCGAATGTTCTGTGGGAGCGGGTTGCTGCCCCCTTGAGAGCTGTGTTCTGCAAAGATTTGGCAAGATATCACACAGAATGGGGGATTTTGTATTATGTAAGGCAACCCTGGAAAATAATCTAATTGGGGCAATGCAGCAGGATACTGGGCTTTCATCATCAGTGACACAGAATTCAGGCTGTCAAGGGAAAATGAAGTGCAAACTGCCTCTGGGACAGAGCGGCATTACAGAGTCTTTATATTATCAGGTCCATAGAACAAAACCATAGATTACTAGTTGCCTGGCAACCACAGCTTGAAAGTATCTTGAGCGGATATGTAATTCTTAAAAAGACAATGTACATACAAACAACAGACAGACAACCTGTAAAACATTTGGAATAATTATGCAAAATATTAGTGTTATTGTGACAGCATCAGACCACCAACAGCTCAACAAGAACATAAAAAAAAGAGCTGGCTGGAAATGATAAGAACAAGGAAGGATGATTTTAAAGATTGACTTAACACCATCTGAAAATCCTGTTTTTGCTGACCTTGCTATAGTGATGTAGAAATGTACTTGGAAAGTGTTTAGTGAAACTTTTAACCAACAGGATGTCAATGAAACGACGCTTTCAGCCTGGTGTTAAGATGCGAGGGAATGTGCACAAAAAAAACCAACAAAAACAAATAAAGCCAAATGAAACATGTATGGCAGTCAGTTTTTTTATTGTGATCAGACAAAGAAACACACATGACAGAAGCAAACCGCTGAGACCAATTAAAACAAAATGGATGCCAAAACCAAACAGAAGCTGACAGTGGAGGTAAGATGTGATGGGAACTGGTGTTCTGGTGGCTCTCCTGCAGGAAGCGCCACCTGTGTGACAGACCGAGCCAATGTGTCACCTGTGGGTCTCCTTCTAGGACAGGAGTGGTGCTGGACGGGGCGGGTCTGGCGGCCGGCTGGTTTCATCGCGCTCCTCTTGGACGGGGATTGAGTCTGAGTCTCGATTTTTTTGGTGAGCTCGGTCTTCTTTATCACGGCTACATTATCAAAGAAAACAGGGCCATCGAGAAAAGAAGAGACACAAAAATAAGAACAGGTAGATGCTGAACCGTGTTAAAATATGGAGCACAGCAGGATAAAAATTACCCTTTTTAGTTGCTGCATTTGTTGAAGTAAAAACAGCTGACTCAAATCAATGTGTCAGGTACTTAGTAAGATAACACTTTTTTTTTTTGACACAAAAGTTGTACAGGTATGCAAAAAAAAAAACATCACAAGAGGCTGTGTTTTCAGAACAAAGAGCCCCACTTAGGCATGATGATGTTGAGCCAGCCTTTTAAATGGATTTACTCAACATACAAGACAAAGAAGAAAAATGTTGCTGGTCCACCACTGCCTCGATCTGTTAGTTTATTTGTGTGACTGTGTTTTAATCCGTTCTGATCTGAACTAACGGCAGAGACAGCAGACAGAAGCCCTCCGACATGTCAGTTCTGGAGCGAGCAGCAGCCTGACTGAACACACCAGAGGCGCGTTTTTCGGCGCTGGTCAAGTTGTGATTCAGCTCCATTGTTGTTTTCTAATCACACATAGAGCTGAATTTTATAAAACGTCATGAAGTGTTCCTGGATAAAAAGTTGATGCTCCTTCCCCTCCTTCCCCTCCTGGCCATCCGCTCTGCTCATCTGACAAATAAGTACATAATAAAAAAAAAATACACTCGCAAACAGCACTGATACTATTTCCAATAATTAGAAGAACAGCAGGGGGAGGCCAGAGAAATGAAAAGAGTGGGAAATCACTAGAGGCAGATCAGATAATCAGATAATTTATATCACATGTAATCTATCATTTATATCATTTATGGTTCATGTCAGATTTGCTTGCAGAGAACAGACGCCAAAACTATTGCTGCAGATCTCTGTTATTGTGTGATATCAGTGTTTTAAAAGGAAAGTTTGGATTCACTGAAGTCACACAGTAATACTAATTAACTAACAGATCGAGGCAGTGGTAGAACAACAATTCCTGTGTTCTGCGAGGTAAAATTATTGATTTTTTTTTTTATATTTGGCTTACATAACCACGGTTTCCCATCAGAAAAGGCTGTCTGAGATCAAGGTAAAGTGGTGAAAATATTCTACATATAGTTTACACTTAAAATGATATTGATTTTCTTTGTAGGTGTCCCTTTTTAAGTGGCTAAAATACCTTTTGCTGCTGACCTTGTCCACAGCAGTTCATTGTTTAGCTTTCATGCTAGTGACCCTCTCTGCTTCTCCTAACTGGGGGTGTGCCAACTGGCATCTACTGTAGCTGATACAACCCCACAACAAATAATCCAAACTATCCCTTTAAGAAATCAATAGGGTAACAAAACTGTGAGAACCTTTTTTCTTCTTGACGTCCTCTCTGGGGATGTAGACAGGTTCTTTGCGGACGGGTTTGCGCTCTGGCGTGGAGATTCTGCCTTTAGGCCGCCCTCCCTTGGCCTTTGGTTTGACCGGCTTTTCCTGTTTCTCTGTCTTCTTCTGTTGTGTCTGCTTGTTCTGGACCCCAGCGGGCTTTTTGGCTGGGCTGAGAACTTTGGGCAAAGGCTCAATCTGCTCTGTCGCCATACTTTTATCATCATCTGCAAAAACAGTACATGAAAAACATGAGGTAGTATTAAACTTTTTTTATTTGAAGCATACGTGAAAAGAACAATTTGAATGAACAAACCATTAAGGTGATCTCACCTTGTGTGTCTACCCAGGAGCTGTCCAAGATGGAGTCGTCCATCGTGGTTTCATCTCTGTCGTAGCTTTCTGTCGGACCTTCAGTTTCTACGGTTTGAGCCTCTTTCTCAGGGGAGGCAGGGGTCTCAGGAACATCACCCACCTCCTCTAGACTGGCAGCCTCCATGTCTGCTTCTTGGGCCAACTCCACAGACTCCTCCTCTTCCTCCTCTTCCTCTTTCTGGGCAGCAACACAAAGGGCTTCAGCCTCAGGTGGAGCAGAGAAACGAACGCTGTGTCCTGGCTCGTCCGCTTCATCAATGGTCTGGACCACGGTGATAAAATCATCTTCCACTGTCACCACAGACTCAATGGCAGCATGGGTCTCTGGGATCTCCTTTGCTGCCCCTGCACCCGCCTTCTTTAGCACATCTTCCTCACCTTCCTCTTCCTCAACCTCCACTGGCTTGTCTGCAATCTTTTTGTCCATCTCCTCCTTCTCTTTCAGTTCCTTTTCTGGTTTATCTTTCTCCTCCTTCTCTTTTAGTTCCCTTTCTAGTTTCTCTTTCTCCTCCTTCACCTTCTGCTCCCTTTCTAGTTTCTCTTTCTCCTCCTTCTCCTTTTGTTCCCTCTCTAGCTTCTCTTTCTCCGCTTTCTCCTTTAGTTCCCTTTCTAACTTCTCTTTCTCCTCTTTTTCTTTTAGTTCCCTTTCTAGTTTCTCTTTCTCCTCTTTTTCTTTTAGTTCCCTTTCTAGTTTCTCTTTCTCCTCCTTCTCCTTTAGTTCCCTCTCTAGCTTCTCTTTCTCCTCCTTCTCCTTTAGTTCCTTTTCTAGTTTCTCTTTCTCCTCCTTTTCTTTTAGTTCCCTTTCTAGCTTTTCTTTCTCCTCCTTCTCTTTTAGTTCCCTTTCTAATTTCTCTTTCTCCTCCTTTTCTTTTAGTTCCCTTTCTAGTTTCTCTTTCTCCTCCTTCTCTTTTAGTTCTTTCTCTATTCTTTCTTTTTCCTCTCTTTCAATCCTTTCCCTCTCCTCTCGCTCTTCTTTTTCTTTCTTCTCCCTCTCTTCTTTTTCTTTCCTCTCTTGCTCCTCTTTCTCTTTCTTTTCTTTTTCTTCCCTCAGTATTCTCTCTGCCTCTTCTTTCTCTCTCCTCTCCTTCTCCTCTTTTTCTTTAATTTCCTTTTCTTTCCTCTCTGCCTCTTCTTTCTCTTCTTTAATTTTCTTCTCGGCTGCTTCCTTCTCTTGTGCTTCCCTCATTTTTCTCTCTGACTCCTCTTTCTCCCTCTCCTCTTTATTTATTTGTAACACTGGTGAAGGTGATCTTTTCGGGGAACCATAAACTTCCCTTTGTTTGAGCTTGGAAGGTGAGAGCACTGGAGAGAGCAGCTTGTCATCGTCAATGTTGCTCTCCACAGATGAAGCAGGGGACGTTTTAACAGGCCTGGCAATTCGGTCCTTGGCCACACCTGTCAGCTGGTACACATCTTCGGCATCTACTTCCTCATAGGCCTCCTGGTGGACCAGCTTCACCTTCTCTCGAAGCTCCTGCAGCTCTCTTTCCTCCTCCAAACTGAGAGGCCTGTCCTCCATCTCCAATTTGCGGATCTGCCTCTCGTAGTCGGCAATCTCTGTTTCTGACGCTGATCCTTCACCGCTGGCTTGTCGTTCAGTCTCGCTCTCCGACCTCCCGCCGCCTTCTAGAGTCACGGTGACTGTTGGTGTCACAAAGGTCTCACTTGGCTGAGCAGGTGGCGTCTCACTTACAGTTTTATTCAGCTGGTCATCTGCAACCTCCTTGACCTTTTCTTCAGCTTCAGAGACTTTCCTCTCTGCTTGCTTCTGGTCTTTTTCCTCAGCAACATCAGCACCTCCTGATGGCTGAATCTTGTCCTCCACAGATGTGTCTCTGACTGCTAATTTCCGAGCCTGTTCGGCCACTTTCTCCTCCAGGACGGAGGGGGTGAAGACCTGTGCAGAGGTGTCTGTAGGGCTGAACACATCGGCAGGGGAAGGCATGGGCCCTGAATATTCACTGAAGACACAATAGCCCATCTCTTCCAGCTGACTGTCACTCTTTCTGGGACTCTGCTCCCCTGAAACAAAGCTAGCCAGTGGGTCATCGGTGAAGGCAGGAGCGTCAGCTTGAATGGACTTTCTTCGGGTGATTTCTGGGTCATTGTTCTCCGATGCCAGCCTGGAACGAGTACCTGCAAGGTCCAGCATCTCAGGCAAGTCTTGTGCCATCACTGTGCCATTTTTATAGGTGCCCTTAGGGGGCTGTGGCGATTCTGGTGACGCTGGTTCAGGGCTGGGTTTTGAAACTGGCTCAGTGGTCCTTGGAGGAGATGAGGAATCTGAAGTGACAGAAGCTGCAGTCTCCAAGATCAGGGGAGGGAAGGATGGAGGCTTATCCACAGAAGGTGTAGTGACTGGGAGGTAGTCTGCTGACTCATCTAGACTTCCACTAGTGTATGACATGATATCTGTGGCTAGTGGGGAGAAGTTCCTAGGTCTGGCTTGACCACTTTGATCCATTGTTCCAATGGTGATGTTAAGTGAGTAACTCCTCTGCTCCAAGGCTAGTTTACCCGGGGAAAGCCTGCATTCATTGCTCCTGTCAGGAACTGTGAACACTCTGGTGTCTTCTGCTGTACTTTTTGTAGTTTCGGGTTTATCCTGGGCTTCAGCTAGTGTGCTGTAGCTGATCTCCTGATCTCTGGAATCGACTGCACTCTTCTCCTCACCAGCTCTGCTCAGTTCGTAATAACCCTCACCCTTACTTTGGGGGGCCTCATCAACCTCCATGGCTGATGTTTCAAAATACGCCGACATGCCAGATCTGTCGCTTGCATCTCTCGTTGAGTCTCCTCCTTGAACTTTGACTCCCACTGAAGGGAAGTCAGAGGGAGCCCCGATGCTGCTCAACTCCACAACCTCCACTGATGGCTGCTTCTCTGACACCGTGATAGGCTCTCCATATGTAGGCTGAAGTGTGAGTGATTTGGCTTGGCTTTGAACATTCGGAGATACAAATGATGGCATATCCATGGTGGGGCTCTCTGGCACAACTCGTTCACCAGCAAAGAACCCTTGGACCTGGGGCTCAAAGAACTCCTCTGGGTGTTTCTCTGATCCAATGCTGTCTGGGCTCATGGAACCGCTTTTCTCGCTCCCTTGCTTGTCTGAGTCCATCTTCAAAGCTGAAAGGACATCTGTAAGTTGGCCGTTTTGATCACCATAGAAAACTAATGCTTTGGCATGCTGCGAGTAAGATATTTATTAAGCCAGGGACCAGGAAAGCCGTTATCACAGAAACAGGCAAAGCTCTCCTCAGAAACTTACAGCACAATGACACGGCCATCACTGCAGAAGTACGGCGAGATTATGGGGTCCACCAAGTCACAGATGGATGAGAGTATGGCATGGTATGTGACGGAACCGGCATGAGGCAACTGTGATGCTGATTAATGGGAAACAAGCAATAAGATGGGATGGACATCCATGCAACTCTTCAAATCACATCAGATACAAAAAGAACAGCATTTCTGTCATTCTTTGTTAGCACAATGAATTGTTATGAGAATTTGATACAAAATTTACACAGTTTAATTGACATCAGACTAATTTTGGGTTTTAATAATGACTTTCGTTACATAATGTTAAGAGTATTAGCACAAATACTTAAGAACTTTGCTGGTGAATGACAGAGAAATGCCATACACTCTCACTAACGGTGATAAAAACATACGAAAAAACAAACAAATTAATTTGAATTTTTCTGACAAAATAATGCATTTGATGAGACAACTTTACCACGCTTAACATGAGACAGCCAACACAAAATCCCCTGCAAATTATATACAAAGAATTATGACAATAATATGAGTGATCCATGTTCAGAGGGTGCCATTCATGGTTACAAAAAAGTGCATAGCACCGGCACACCAGCACCAAGCCATGTGTAGACACGATGAGAAACCTGTAAGCCTCTAGCCGGTGAACAAAAGCACTGATACGTTCAGCAACACTTCACTTCATCATACCAATACGAAACGGCCGCCCCGAAAAAAACACAGCACAAAAAAGAAGACACAAGCGCAAAGGTAGCACACAATAAAACCAGGTTAAGTTAAAAGAATGTGACTCTTTTCACCAACAAGCCTGTGTTGCCTTGCAGCCACAGCAGAGCGCAGGGAGGATTACTTGCCATTCCACCTGAATTATAATGATTATGTTATATGCTTATGGGTTCCCTTTGACACATTTGGCATTCCTATACAGTGGACAATGCAGTAACATGCAGGCAGGGAGAGCAGAGGGCAGGACACACCTGTCTCAGGGCTCTCCTCACCCTCTGCTTCCTCCTCCTCTCTGTCCATAGAGCTTTCTGCAGCAGCACTAGCTGCTTCAGCCGGCTCCAGGTCTAGATCCTGGGCCTCGTCTACGGCCTCTGCCTGCTCTAAGGGCTCAGCTTGGGGGCTGTCCAGCTCTGGCTCTTCCCCGCTCCACTGCTGCTCATCAAGAGCTGCCTCGGACTCTGCTGCCTCTGCACTCTCCTCCTCCTCCTCCTCCTCCTCTTCCACCTCCTCCTCGTACTCAGCTGTAAGAGCCTCCATGGTCTCTTCTTCTCAAAAACAGGGTGAGAGGGGGACACATTAAGACTACAGGCAACACAGACTTGGGCTATGTGAGAACACAACTTATGATGGGACACTTTCAGCTCTAGGAAAAGATGACCTAAAGTGTATGTCTGCTCACACATACAGGTACATTACACATATAGTACAGGGTGTTGTGTGTGCGTGTTTTTTAATTCTGTTTGTTTCTACTTTGGGTCCTTAGCGTACCTAGTATGCGAGGAAACTATAAAGAAATTTTGGTTAAAAGCATGCATGATATAGATATATATTTTTAATTCTCTTATCACTATCTACCGTATAATCAAACATATAACTATTTTCACTTCTCTTTTTCTCTTGCACACACCATGCCTGCGACCCAGACTGACCTACGATCATTGAAGAGCGAGGTTGTCCAAGGAAAAATGGAAACATAAATGAAGTAGCAACACTTCGAGGCCTAACATTGTGCTGTTGTAGAAGCACTTCAGCTCAGAGCACTTCTGAAATCTCTGGCTCTTCAGAAAAGGGGACCATGAAGAGCTGCAGTCCAGTACAGCAGAAAGCATAGTGCCTCAGATTCTCAACATTGCACAGACTGTATTTTTTAACTGTGTAATGGTCAGTGCGGGGGCGTGCAGCTTTGCTCTTCAGGAGCCAACGCTGTGTTCTGGCGTAGGTAACACATGTTCTATTCAGCAGCTTTGCACTTAAATGCTGCTTCATGTGACATTGCTGTTAGAAAAAATAATGTTTCCCCTAGATTTTTTTGTCAGCAGTGATGGCAAGAGTTGGGGAGAATGTCAATCACTCTGTATTAACATAATTTACATAATTACACAGTTTCTTGGTCAATGACATACTCTTTACTAAGGCCGACACTACACCTCAGGCATGTGGTGCCTCCTGCATGGTTGAGCTCATTACTATCATCACTGCAAATTTCATTTTCAAGGGTCAATCTCATGTTGAGATCAGTGTGTTGATCTATTATTATGTCAATGGATCAGCGCTGTCACACGCAAGTCAGGAACACAGCCACTGATTGGTTGGAAAGTTAGGAAGCCTCTGATCTCATCATCTTGGGATTGCCGGTAGGAGGCTAACAACATGCTAACAACAACAACTCTTTTCAAAGCAAAAAATGGATAAATAACTACAGAAGACATTCTGTATTGGATTTCTCATTACAGATTCATTTTACCACATCTCCTAAGCATCAACATCAGTTCAAGCCTGGATTACAAAGATTCTGAGAAGGATACAATCGTACTGAAGCCAACGTTGTAAAGATGCAATGCTAGCATTAATGTTAGCATTAGCTTAATGTTAGCCTCTCCTACTCAGCTTACTTTGAGGCTAACACCATCACTTGTCCAGCATCTGGGAAATAACAGACAAAACTTTTCCTCTTCTTTAGCATCTGCAGCGTGTATTAACTGACACACTGTAACCTGTACTGTACATTTACTGCCACACTGACAACTTATTGCCACGTTTAAGTTTCTGCTGTGCTATGAGCTGCACCATCCCTCAGTTTCCTGCTTGCTCTCCCTTATTTGCACGCCACACACACATCAGACAATGCCCTATTCCTTAAAGCTATGTTACTTTAATGAGAGTATGCTTAATAAATAGCGCAGATAAATCCTGGAATATGTTAACATAGATCATAGATAGAGCTATTTAGAGATTGACCAATTCTGTTTTGCATTATAAGTCCTAACCACATGAATGTTATGAACTGTCCAGCTTAGACATACTGCTATGGAGAGAAGTATTAGAGGAGTTAAAATTCTATCTCTGGGAGAAGGCAGAGGTATAAATGAAGTTCTTGTCCACTGTTGAGATTGCCCAGCCAAAGGATTTCTTCTGATGGATGAATAACATAGAAGACTATGTTATGTATTTGTACAACCTAAGTGTAAATACACTGAGGTCTTAGGTTACCTCTGTGTATCCGAGCAAAACATTTAACAGAAACTGCCTGTATCTTGTATTTCTAGAAGTGGAAGGCTGTATGTGTAGGTGTTTGAGAGTATGTGGAGCTGAAAGTCTTCCTCGTTGTCACAGTGAGTGTTTGAGAGTAGTTTAGGATGGGTGTAGGAGGTTTGACATGGTGAGGGGTCATCTTGAGGAATGAACCAAAACACAACTGATGACTGATTCAGAGAAATTTGTGCATGGAGGTCATTGTTCATGCACTGTATCTCTGAAAGATTCATGAAAGCCATTTGGACCTTGAATTCATGACCCAAAAGTAAGCCTTGGTGGCCTTATTGATGAGGACTGTAATGTATTATGTCCGTTGAATGAATCACAATTAATTTGTCCTACTTTACAGACTGCTATGTGTTGGACTTGGCAACCACAGGTAGCAATGGCTTTGAGTGAAATAAATGAAAAAAAAAAATAAATATGACTGTTAAACAAATATGGAACTGCTCAGATTTTGAGCGAACAAACATCACAAGGACAAACAAACACACACAAAGACGGACGAAGAGACGAACTGACGGACCAAGAAACAAACTGACGGACGAGGAGACGGAAGGACGGAAGGAGGGAGGGATGGAGGGAGGAGGTCAAATCACAGAAGAAGGAGAGGAAATTGGTGTTAAAAAGAGAAAGGAGAGAAACAGAGTGAGAGCGAGAGAAAGAGAGGAATGGAGGGGGAGGAATGGCAAAGAGGAACCATGCGTGGTTCACCTTCAATCTGTCTAAAGGCCACGGCCTGCCCTGTGGGGCGAGAGCCCGAGTGCGTCCACTCTGGGCTGAACAATGGGTGCTCATAGTACTCCTCGTCGGAGTGGTAGGGGTCGTCCTCGGGCACGGAAACTGAGATGGAGGGGGCGAGGAACTTGCACCTCTCCCGAGAATTTTGGAAGCGGCGGAGAGGCCCCGCCTCCTCCTCATCCCCTACATCTACAAACAAGACAGACACAAGGAGAAGAACTGCAGGGAAATCTGGACACACGGACTGAAAGAGAGAGTGAAAAAGAGGAAGAAGAAGATAAAGGAAAAGGAAGAAGAAAACAAGAACAGAAAATGGAGAACACACCAAAGAATGCCCATCTTAAAGGTGAAATAATTTATTTTTGGTTTAGGTTCTCAGGTGGAATTTAAATCTATGGCATGATACTTGATTCAACTCGGGCAAGCTGTGGAAATTATCAAAAGTTCGCCATGTTCTTCTCTGGATAAATCCTGAGGTGACTTTTTAAGATGGACATTTTTTGCAGTGACAAGGGAGGTCAAGCTTGAGGAGAAAAAGACAACAAATGTAAAATAGGCAACAAAAACAGAGAGAGTCACCAGAGAGGGGAATGCAAGAAGAGGAAAAAGCTTGGTTGAGAGCAAGAGAAACGTAACACACACAGGACACTGACAAGGAGACACAGTGACAAGCAACTCAAAAGTGACAAAAGCTTTGGGGGCCAGCCATACTCTGAGACAAACAAAATTAGAATTTTGCATTTTTTGAGGGAAGTATCAACACAAACCGATTCACGTATGAATGATTACAGCTAAATAAAAGACATACAACACAATAAATCATTAAACAACAGTTATAATACTAATACACCAGTACTTGTAGTTCAGTAGCAATTAAATCAGTAATGTCTGTAATTTGCAATTGCCACTACATGGACAAACTTCTACACTGCCTCCAGTCATGGACACCATCTAATCATCGATCTTTGAACAATGGGAAAACCTGTGTAGCTCAAAAAGTCATATTTATACCATCTCTAAGATCCTGAGATGACTGAGCCTTTTAGTACCAACTTGTTTTGTATCATGACCACTATCACAGGCAGTAGAATAAGTGGAAAGAGTTTCCAGGTCTGAAAAGTGATGCCAACGTGGGAGTGGCTTAAATCTGCAGTCTTTCTAATGGCCAGCAGGGGGCGAATCCATTTGCTGCAAAAAGGAGTCTGAGAAAAAGAAATTTCACTTCTCAAAATTCTCACTTGATTTCTTACCTCAGTAAACAGTTTCCTGATGAGTATATGGTCTAGTTTCAAGTCTTCTTTAATACAGCACAATGTTTAAATTATTTAAAGTACAATAGATGATAGGGCAGATGTTTTACGGCATGGCTAACATGTGACACAAACTACACAGCATTGATCAAATACGAATCAAGATTATGTTTCTTAATCACAATTTCTTTACACAATTTCTTGTGTAAAATGTTTTCAGAAACATCATTTTGTGTACTTTTTTTTGCTGTAATACAAGAAAGATTGCAACCTGCTGAACGGACAAGCCAAAACCGAGCACTGCCCATGTCGCGGTACGTCACTCACCAGCTACATGATCTCTTTGGTACTGTGCAAGCTTTGGTTACAAAAAACCAAGATGTCAATCCCCACAATCACCTGACACGCCAGATGGTTTATTACAAAGAACCATATAGGAAGTTGTCCTTGTCATGTCTCACAGGAGCTTCAACCATTCAGATCAATGAACCATATGACATAGTAGGAGAGTTACCTTGCGAGGCAGCTGGATTCCTGAAAATCCAGTGGTTACTACCAGTTGAGCCTGTTGGTAAATCAAACTTTTGCTGAAACCATTTGGGAGAAAAGCGAAAACATCTTTTCCATCAAGAAAAAGCCTTTAGTGCCGTTGTTTGCTCTTCTCTCAATGAAGAAATACTCTCCAGTTCTAATATAATTAATGCTATCACAGTATCTTAACTCTTCAGGAGCCGCCATTGTTTGTTTGAGATGAGTCACTTCCATGAACACTTCTTGCTGTCATCACACCTAAAACCATGCCCATAGATGCCAGTAGTCCCTCCAAGGACACTGACTGGCTGCACCACTTTTGTGAGGACACAAACCAATAACTTGAGGCCTGGCAAGATGGATTCTTACATGATCTCGCAAATCCAGCTGCCTCGTAATGTTACCCCCATAATGCCAAACTCAAGGCTTCAAAACAGTAGTGCACAAACCAGTGAAGGGGGTGAGTCATCTGGTTGGCTCTGTCAACTTATTCTACTGTCTATGCCACTAACACAACAACAACCAGAATAAATAAATCTTTTTACCAATCTGTCTGGTCAGGAACAGAAAAAACACTGTCACCTTCTGCAGGAGCCCCTGTGATCTCAAATCAGTTCTTCTACTGTACAAATAACACAATGTTGACAAAAGTAACCATCTCTATTTGGTGCATGGCTGGCCCACCTACAGACTCTCCTCATTACATTCCAGCCCCTTCAGACGTGAAAACAAAGGGCAAGCATGAAGCAGACTCACGTTTTAGACACACTGTACAACCATTTCTTGCAGGCAGCTGCACAAAAAACACT
>JAJHUR010082232.1:0-38281 GCA_027495735.1 Lutjanus campechanus
GTTTCCAGAGTCCTCACTAAATGTGGATCTGGAACAGGTTTACTCAGCGTTCACAGGATCAAAACCAAGCAAAGTGAAGCAGTGTTTGGTTTATTTGCTCCCTACCTTTGGAAGAAACTTCTTGTCTGCTGAAACTGTCTAAGCTAATTTAAATCAGGGCACAAAACATTGTTTTCTGCAGCTTTCCAAAAAAGTAGATACATAATTTCTTGTTTAATCTGTAGCTATCAACACATGTTACCAGGAGTAAATTCAGAATAATATTCACCCACCTGAGGAGTCGAAGTTGTGGCGCAGTGTCAGCAAGAACTGGAGAGCCTTCTGCCAGAGTTTTGAGCTGTTTTGAGCTTATTGGCGAGCAGACTGGATGAAAGAGATGATCGTCGGAAGATAGCTTTTTTGCTAACGGTAGCTGGCCATGCTGCGCTGGATGTTTACAACACGTTCGTCTTTACCGAGGAAGAAAAAGACAAGTTCCCAGCGGTACTGAGCAAGTTTGAGGACCACTGAACACCAAGAAGAAATGAAACGTACTGTATGAACGGTACGTCTTCAGGACTGCAAAAAGAGACTGAGACTATAGAGCAGCATGTGACAGACCTGCGTCCAAAGAGTCAATCCTGCAACTTTTGGCACACTATGTGAGTGGATAGCAGATTTATGTGTTAATAATGTAACAGTCCCAATGAAAATCGACACTGGAGCACAAGTGAACATTCTGCCAATGAAATACTGTCAGAAACTGAACATAAAGCCCAAAGTGAGACCTAAGAAGATGAACTTGAAAGCATTTGACAGCCAACCTATCCCATCAAGGGGTGAGTTCAGAGCCACTCTCTCAGGAGAAGGATGCTCCTTTGGTACACTGTTAGTCCTAGTTGAGGATGACAGACAGCACATTTCAGGTTTAAGAGCAAGTGAAAAGCTGGGCCTTTTAAAAAGAGTCCATGTCATTGATAGTGCTCTAGTGACCCCTAGAGGCACGACTGGAAAGCAGAAAGATAAACAGGCAGGATCTACAGCAAAAGTAGTGAGAGAGTATAAGGATGTGCGCCAGGGTTGCAGCTGCCCACCAAACCAGTGCAAAATACAGTTGAAAGAGAAAGCAGAGCCAGTAATACTTGCAACGAGAAAAAAGTGCCAGTGGCCCTGAAAGAAGGACTGAAATCTCTGATAGACAAAGGGGTAGTGAAAAAAGCGGAAGAACCTACAAACTGTGTTAATTCTTTAGTTATTTTAGAAAAAAAAAGACCAGAGATCTAAAACTGTGTGTAGATCCTAATGATTTCAACAAGTGGATCAAAACTGTGCATGTTCAACGCACCTTTTGGCAGACTGCTTTCTGCGTATGCCCTTTGGAATTGCTTCAGCTGCCGAAGTTTTTCACAAAACAGTACAGCAACTGTTTGATGGGATGGAAGGTGTAGGAGTGTTTCTGGGTGATGTGATCATATGGGGAACTACAAGAACAGAGTATGACAAGAGGCCGAGAAAGGTGATGGCACAAGCACAAAAATTGGGACTAAAGCTGAATAAACAGAAGTGTCAGTTTGGGGGTGAGTGGAATCACCTACCTAGATGACAAATGTGCACTAGGCTTGGTGAATTATGTGGGGAGATTAATTCCCAATCTGTCAGCTAACACAAGAGCATTGTGCAGTTTGCTGGAGAACAGAGCTGAATAGCAGTGGGAGCAAGAACATGCAGCAGAATGGGAAATGCTCAAGAGCAACTTGGTTAAAGGCTTCAAAAGACGGACTAGGAGCAGTTTCGCTTCAGCAGCATGACTCTTCGTGGTTTCCAGTCGCCTACGCATCCCGGACAATGACTGAGGCAGAATGAAACTACGCACAAGAAGGAGAAGAGAGACATCAGGAGCAGTTTTTGGGTGTGAGAAGTTTCATGAATACATCTAGTGGTGTTAGAGACTGATCACAAGCCACTGATTGCAGCCTCAACAACAGCACTATGATGCACCTCCATGCATACAATGCTTAATGTCAATACAGTGCACTGGCCATTTGTTTTGGCTCTGCTTTTGTTTTCTCTGTTACCATAGGGACTACAGATGTAAATTATGATTTTTGCTAATTCTGGAATATTTATATGTATTACACACTTCTGTTCATTAATATGATCTGTCTGTTAAATAAATAAATGAATAAATAAATGTTTTATCTATTTATTGGTGTGCTTCAGCCTTTTGTTTTTATGGTATTTAAAATGCAATTTGTATGTCCTCTTAGTGTTTTATTTTGATTTATTTTATGCTAAAGCACAATAAGTTGTCTTGTGTCTGAATGGTGCTATATAAAAGAACTTGCGCTGCCTTGCTAATACCTGGGGCCTGTACTACGAAGCAGGATTTGTGGTTACCGAGGTAAGTGTCAGGCCTACAACACTGGTTCACTTCTTGTGGGGGTACATCACCATGATAACTTGTGCTGATTGCTTTGCTCTGGAGCAGGTTAAATTCAAGATAAGAGATCAACTTGGATAAAGCTCCTGGGTCATACAGGGCTGAGCATCACCAAGATCCTGTGGAGCTTGATGTGTGGTGCGCAGTATCATTCTACAACAGAGACTGATTTAGGCACTAAAGCTTTGTTCTTGTACCTTTTATGTATTTAATAGTTTTTTTTTAAATTTGGTTTTAAGCAAGAAACACAGTACAGTTCAATATAATACAATGCCACCCTCCCCTTGATTTGCAAAAGTGTTTTCTCTGACAGAGATGGGTCTGGGTCATTAACTCTGTTCTTGTGCTTAAAAGATATTAAAGTAAGCCTACTGACCGTTTTGAATTGTTTTTATATTTATTTTTATTTGCTTCCAACTCTGTTCTTGTGCTCCGACTAGCTAGTGCATTATCCATATAAAGAAGAGAGGGTCACACTCAGAAATATATCATTAATTACATTTGATTGTCTGTCTGCAAATCAGATGACAGACAGATGATCAAATGACATATTTCTCTCATAAGTCAATATATCTAAGTAGGACATTAATTTAATGGAATACACAAATGTAAGATCTACTCGTGCCCTAATGATGGAGCAGTGTTATTATAAGGCCCTATATGTGTCCAAAATGTTTTTTTCCCACCTGAAAATGCTGGGAACCCTTCTGAAAACGCCCTGCCCTGTTTATGTGAATGCGCTCATGAGTGTATTGGGAAACCCTGGGTAGACTTGACACGGGTCAACCTGCTATTTTTTAGTTTCAGTTTGGAACCAACTTTTCAGGTTTCCAAACCAGTTCCTTTCTTGGTGGAAATGCTCTGAATGGTTTACCAGGATGGGGACGATTCTATGTTGGGGGAAAAGGCCTTTGGGTGGATTTACATAGGCTCAATATAGGTATGTTTTACAAAGCCAAAGGTGACATGAATTTGGCCTTCCTGGATCAACGGGTTACACCTCAATGTAGGCTGCTATTGTCAAAAGATGAAAAGGAAAGAGTGGCTGGGGTTGGGTTTGGGTGTGATGCTCACCACTGGGCAAAATGGTTGGTCTCAACAAGAGAGGCAGATGCTTGAAGCATGTGTTCGAAGTAAGTGCTCGTATACTTTGTCATAGTATGAAACACATAGAGCTGTTTATGCTTACATCCTGAAAAATACTCTGCTTACTCTGATCTTAAATGATTAGAACATGAGGGAAGAACTGTAAAGGCATCACTGAAGCTGAAAGAAAACATGGATATTGGCATGTCAAAAACTACTATTCACAATAAAAGTAAACAAATTCCCGAATTAACTTAAAATGTATAGAAAATCAGGAATTTGGCTGAAAATATATCATAAAATGTCAATTAAAAAATAATGAAATGGTTTGCAAATCATTTGGCCTATATATAAGTTCAAAGATTAGATATTTAATTTTCAAGTTTGTAAATATACATTTATTCTAAAACTGATGCCTGCAACACCTCCAAATAATTTGGGACTGAGGCATGTTTACCTCTGTGACACATCACCTTTTCTTTTAACAACACTCAGTGCGTGTTTGGGAACTGAGGACACAAATTTTGAAGTTTTGACAGTTAAATTCTTTCTTATTCTTATATACAACTTGTGTGCTCAGTGGTCCAGAGTCTCCATTGTCGTCTTTTGCGCTTCATAATGCACCACACATTTTCAAAGGGAGACAGGTCTACCTGAACTCTTTTACTACAAAGCCACACTGTTTGAACACATGCAGAATATTTCTTGCTGAAATAAGCAAAACATAAGGTGTCTGGATGGCATTGTATGTTGCTCTAAAACCTGTACTTTCTGCATTAATGGGGTCTTCACAGATGTGCTAGCTACCTATGATGCCATGGACACCCCAGATTCTTAGAGAGACTATTCTGCAACTTTCCCAGTCTTTTATTGCTTCCATCCCAACTTTTTAAAAAAGTGCTGCACACATCAAATTCAGAATGAGTGTATTAAAATGAATTTGGTTTGAAAAGGATTTGCAAATCATTGATATATTTATTTACGTTTTACAGCATCTCAACTATTATAGTAGTATAGTATAGTATATTATTTACTAATTATAAACCAAATGTTTTGTAGTGGAAATAAATGAAACTGTCATATAAATAAGAATAAAAGTAAAGCAAATAAAATATTCACACACATATATTTGAAATGCTTTTTAATAAAAATATTTTTTTTAAAACGTGATTGGACATGACCAAAACAATCCCAAATCACTGACAAACACATAGTGATCTTTCATCTGTCAAGATCTGACTGTGCCGGCTCAGCATCAACACAGATGGTACCATAGTTGATTATCAATAGCTCAATTTCTGTATGTGTATGAACTACTGAACACTGCTTTCAGGATCATTATAGGAGCTCAGGTGCCGTGGCAGTTTCAAGTGGAGTAGGAGAAGGCGCTGTGTTGGCTACAGGAGAGGAAGACATAGGAAGGCAGTTTGTTCCTCTGCAGGTGGAGGTCAAGTGTTTTTGTGCTGTTTGTGAAACCTTCAGAGGGCAGCACACCTGGTGCCGCCCACACTGCACCCACGGGTTGCAGAAACTTGGCACGCTGTAGAACTTTGTCAGCTTTTTCAGGACCTGTTTACCCAGAAGATTTGAAGGCATCTCTGTATTCTCAATCATGGGATCGGCTCCTGCTGTTGATGGCGTGGAGAGAGCACCTGCAGCATCTTGAAGGTCAGGGCTTGGTTCACAGTTGTAGCCAGACATGGGCCCGAAGTAAGTGTAAGGCAGAGGCTCGCTGCTGCAGCTAAGAGAGCGCATTGGCCTCCTGGATGGATTCCAAGCCTTGTCAATCCACAGCTCCACAGACTTATCCAGCTTGGAGGCAGCGTCCTCTTTCTCCTTGGACCTGGTGTCCGAGTTGGGGTCTCGGTTTCCTTCAGCTCTTACAACCTCATCTCTTCTGGATTTTGGTTCGTCTGCGTTTTTCACAGCCTGCGTCTCAGCCAGAAGAGTGGAAGCCGTTTTGGAGATGATGCTCCAGTCCCTAAGGATGTCATCTGCGGTAGTGACCTGTGAGGTCACCGTAAATCGGATGATGCGTTTGTTGTGAATGTCTGCAGGGATGAGGTACATGGTGCCTGAGCGGGTCAATCGCCTCAACAGCTCCTGGGTCAAATCATTTCCTCCCTTAAATAAGAAAATGTCACAAAATATTCATAAACAAGCATACAAGCATAAACAAACAAGGTGGAAAGGTTACAACACTGGAAAGGTTATATTTCTCACCACTGGAAAGCCAATTTGCTTAAAACTCGATTTAACATTAACAGTTTACTGAATAGACAGTCCAAACTTGTGTTACATACTTTCAGACAGAAGACCACAAGGCCAAGGTGCCTCTCAGCAGGAACCTCAAAATTTGGGTCACTCCTTATGTGAGACTCCAAGAGCTTTGCCATCTCAATCCCCTAAAAAAGACAGATACAGCATATATGTTTTGAAACTTTAACAGAAACAAAATTACGTGGGTTGAACTCCTTACAGTATGCTTATGCAAGGTCCCTCATTTGTTTGGGGTCCAAGCAGCCAAGCTACTGATACCCTGTTGCAGAGGTTCTCAAACTTGTTCATGTCAAAGTCTCCCAAAGTAGATGCACATTAGACCACAGACCTTTTGTCTTAAGGAATCCCATAATAAAGTTTTAATCAGTCCTTGATAAAACTAGAATCACAATAAATTACAAATTACCAACAAAACTGCCAACCCTATTTCTTCCCTCGTTGTTCTAACTTACAAAGAATGTGATAAAAGTGTGATAAATATCTATTCCTGCATTTGCTGCGGACCCACTTCAACATACTTGAGGACCCCTGTTGGTTCCCGGACCCCAGTTTGAAAACCACTGCCCTATTGTATTTCTTATGATTCTTCTTTTGCTTTCTGGGCCCTAAAAGTATCTGTGTCTCAGAAACCATAACAGCTAACAGTGCATTCAGGGAGTGTCCAACTTCACTTTGCTATTTAAGTGGCACGTAATCTGGGTGCAAAGTGAGGCACAAGGTGCAGAGTTGTATTCAGTCTCTTAATTAATCATAGGTGTGTTTTGGGCATAACATGAGCTTCAGCTGTCACTGTTAATAAAGGCAAAAAAAACCCACACTCAGATTATCATCTTCATTCCCTTTAAGAGCCAGGTGTGACTGCTTCTAGTGTGTTGCTATTTAAAGGACAGATTCTGCAAGTTGGAGAAGCTGAAGCCAAAACGAGCCAGTAGTGATGCAGGCACTGTGGTTAATGATTAATAGTGGATGGGCTGCAGGTGAGTGAAACAAGGTGAAGTGTCTCCCTACTAAGCGGGACCCTGTGTGTGCACAGCAGCACAATTGATCTGCTTTCTGCTGCCTTATTGTAATCACAATGGGCCAACAAACTGCCCAACCATATCTCATTTTGAGACCAACACAAAAAGAGCCCTTGAATGATGTGGTGGTGTCTGTATCAATGAACAAGCCCGGCACACATGAAGTGATTGCCTCATGGTGTACGGAGGTGTGTGGGAAGCCATGTCTCCCTGTGGCACATTTAGTAAGTCACCTTCTCCGGGCATACAAGCCCCTTTTAGATCCAAAGGTTGTGAGTTTGAACCCTGCAAAAGAGCTGCGCTCAGTGGGATCAAAGGTGAAAAACATGTAGACACTCACAGATGATTCCAATCTGTTGATTGAGGCTGCAAAAACACAGTTCTGCTGATACGTTACATACAAAAACAACATGACACTGATTTGAGTGTTTTATTTTACACATGCTCTATGTTCATATTCAGTTAAAGAGTTTTTGATTCAGTTGTGCTATAACTGGCCCTCAAAGTTTGCTCAGATGCGGTTGTTGGAGTTCACTTTACAAAAAATGTCAAATATCCTACACACTTTGTGCTATTTATTGCAAGCAAATTTACTGGACAAGGGTAGATATGATGGCTGAGTGGCCATGACAAATTTGGTGCCATCTGGCCAAGAGCAAGGAGCTGTGGCAGCATCATCAGTCATAATGTTCCTGTTTGGCCTGTGTCATTTTGTTCAAAGCATGTCCTCAATGACTTTCAGACTAACAGCGTTCATCCCACACTGAAGTGTCTGCTTAAATAGGCTCTGTATTGTCTGCGAATTTAAAGGTGCCCCGGAGTAAATGAACAGCCAAAGTTTCTGTGATGTGTGGAGTTTTTCTTCAATATGTGTGAATATTCCTGATCTATTTTCCATTAACACAATGCATCAGCACTGCAGTGTGTGTGTGTGTGTGTGTGTGTGTGTGTGTGTGTGTGTGAGTGCAGTGGGTGTGGATGAGAAAAAGGGATAAGAAAAAAAGAGAGTTGTCTAGTGGCAGTAAATGTACAGTTTCCCCATGAATAAACACTGCAGATAAAGTCCAAGAAGTTCCTGTATCTTGTTTACCAGCTTACCACCAAGTGAACAAGAGTCTGTTGGATTAAACTGGAGCAGAGTGAGTTGATCTCAGGCTGTGGAGCACACGTTGCTCTGCCTACATTACAAAATGTGGATAAAATACGTGTCCAATATCTTTTTACTGGGTATCAATCTCCTATTTGTGTGCATACTGTCATAAAACTTAAGTTTGTATTTACTTCAGGTAGAGGCAGCTGGGACATGAGACACATGCAACTGGTGCAGATAGCTGCACTGATAAAAATGAGTGTTTCTTTTGCGTGAGACGTGCGAGTGATAAACCTGTTTGACTCGCTTGCGGTTAAGTCACCTCATCTGAGCATACAAAGTATGTGGGTTCAAGTCCCAGGCTGATCAAGTCCTCGCCTACTATTTAAGCTTTTCCCGCCTGCTGCTTCTTCTCTAAAAACATGCATTGTTCTTGGAGCTGGTCAATAGTGGCTATAAATAATATTTTCCCTAAAACACGAACTGAATGCCACTTACATGTTTGATATGAGCCTGGAGGTTTTTCAGTCCAAAGGAGCGCATAACAAACCAGAGTTTGATAGAACGGAAACGTCGGCTGAGGGGAATCTGCCAGTGCTGAACAACAGAAGAAAGCAGTGTCATTGCATGAGATGGATTCACTGAGATAACAGAATCTTTAATTTGGTGAAGACATGACAGTGTCATACCATGTAGTCTGTGGCTAACTGTGAGTTTTCATGTCTGAGGTAAACAGGATCAACAGTGAACGTCTGTTGGAGCTTATATTTATCCTTCACCCTGAGAAAACAAAGATAAAAAATACATAAACCAACACGCTTTATATTCATTTTTACTGTGCTGTTTTTTCTTTTATGTCAGACCTATTTTCATAGATATGTTTTTAATTCTATAGATGTGAGTTAAGGTGTTTGATGCTCTTACTAACCAGAAAGCGGTGCAGTCAAAGTGGACCATCATCCACTTGGCAGGGTTGAAGACAAAAGAATGTGCAAATTCGATGCCCTTCAGGGACCAGCGGAGCTCAGGACAAACGTAGGCTGAGCCAGCGTACGCAGCGTCGACGTGGAGCCACAGTCCCTCTTCTGCACCTGTAAAAAAATATTTTAATACAAGGACTGTAATTCTCTATTGCATCTCAATATATCGACTTCACAGGAAATGTTAAAACAGATATTATTGAGAGTAAATCTGAGGACGTACAAACTGGTCCCAGTTCAGATAGATTGTCGAAGGCACATACTCCTGTAGTTCCCAAAGTGGCACAGAGCTGAACAGGAGAGAAACAAAATCTCAAATAATTAGTTACATTTAATGTCAATATTTTGTTGTATAATTTCATTATTTAAAAGGTAAATTCCAGCGTTTCTTTGATGTTTTAGCCCTATAAATTGTACATAATTCATTTTTAATATTACCATTTTATTTACCATATTTTCCATAGTGTACCTTTTTTTTAAATTAAGCATTTTTCAACTTCTAGGCAGCATTGTTTCTATTTAATTTTAATATACCGTGAAAGTGAATATTTGCAGTGGTAGAAGAAGAACTGCTGGTTTAACCTGTGAAAATGTGTTGTATTTTACAAGCTTATATGTTTGTTTGTTTGTTTGTTTGTTTTTTGGAAAAGCTTATTTTGTTAAGTAACTAGCAATTACATCACTCAGGTAAATGAGGTAAAAGTACAATACTTCCCTTTGAAATATAATGGAGCACAAACAAAACGTAACATACAATGGAAACACTCATAGTGGAAATACTGGTTGTTTGTCTAACAAAGTCTGAAACGAGAACAGCAGAAAACTCCCTCATGGTCCCCAGAGGTCTGAAGGTCAGCTGCTGGAAATCATTCCAGATGTTGGGTTGTTGAGAAAACAATAAACAAGCAGGACATGACAGCAAGGACATGAATTTCATAATGTCCTCACTGAAAAAGAAAAAAAATCTTTTCTCATTAACATAAATATACAACTTTTATTTATATATAACTTATTTAATTAGTTAATTAAACTTAACATTTCTAGTATTTATTTTCAGAACTTCAGAACTTATGAAAATGAACTCTTATAACTTGAAGTCTTTTGACTTGGAATGTGACCCTTCTTTTTTATAGTTTAAAGAAAGAAAATATTTATGATGAGAACCTGCTGTTTGTCTAATACACTTTACGATATTTGTTGTTTGTTTTCACAATAATGAGGAAGGTTAGTGCTGATTTGAGACCCCCTGACACTTAAAATGAATTAAATTCACTGCAGATTTAGCGTATTCTCTTTGTGCCAATGCTGGAACAAAGACGCTCAAATGGGAGCAGCTGCAGCTTATAGATTCTTTGTGTGAAATTAAGATTTTACTCTTCAGACTGAGAAAATGTAAAAGGAAATCAAACTGTTTGTAAAATCGTCAGAGTGACTGAAGGGTTGTTGGTTCAACTTCAATATCTTCAGCTTATTGAACATGTTTTCTCAAGTACAACTGAATTAATAACGTGTTTATTTGACTAGAAAAGATTGCTTGTTATGAATCACTACAAAACTTGTCTTTTCAAATTCAGTCAACTCCAGATTTTAAGGTAGCTGGACACCTGCTAACCTGCTATTTGCATTTCAGTAAAAGTGCACCAATTCAATTTTTCTCAGTATTGTGGGTCTGACATCATACAGTAACAGTCATGTGTTTTTCAGATTTTTCCCCTGCACCTGAGCTGACATTTTCCCTTGGTGACGTGGAAAGAAAGTTAAATCTAATGCAAGCCAGTTACATTTTGTATTATGTTAGATATAAAAATGGTCGACCTGAATTGCTCACAGCAGATTAAGGGAAAGGGATGTGATTTCAAGTTGTTATAACACACAAAAATAGACACCACTAAAGCAGAAATCTGGGGACTTATTCAAAACACAACATTACACCAACTACTACTGAAATATACTTTGCAGGTATGATTCTTAAATCCTTCACATAAACAGCCCCATTATGATACCCAGTATCAAATACCTACCATGACAGGAACCAGTCCCCTGCATCGATCCTCTTGTATGGCTTGTTTCAAAGTGTCTCCTCTCAGGGACAACTGCTCATCAGTGGGCAGAAACCTGATCCTCACCAGAGAGATCAGACCTGCCTTCTCAACTGAGGAATGAGCCTATAAAAGCAGTCACACATCAAATCAGCTTCTCCGTTTGTTTCATGTGATCGATGGGAGGTTTTTGGACAAGAGGTGGTGACACTGACCTGATCTGAAGCGTAGGCGACCAGTCTCGAATTTAGGATTGAGTCGTCCACGTCCTGGTCGAGCTCAGCCCGCAGCTGCAATATTTTGTCTTTCCTGGCTGCCAGCAGAGCAACCAGTGTGCTCTCGCTGACGGTGCTCTGACAGGAGGGTCGGGGAAGATAGAAAGATTGTCAGCACACAGTTACCACAGAGATGAAGGTTTCTGGGTTTAAAAAAAAAACAATAGATCAAGGAGCTGCAAACCTGCAGTATGCCTCCGCCTCTGCTGTCAGGATGGTGATGCAGGAAGAAGGAGGGGAGCCCCAGTGCTTTACACAACCAGTCCAACACATTCATTTCCAGTTCTGTGCAAGCTGGACTGGAGGCCTGATCAAAACCAGTACAAACAATATCATTTATTTAGATGCTATGACTTGTTGTGATGTTTTTGCTGTTGTTAGGTGGGGTGACAGGGTGTCAGGCAATTTGGGACACTTAATTACTAAGAAACCACCTAAATTTGTGAGGACTATGGGAGTTTTACTTTCAGAAGTTGTTATGGATCTTTGCCATATTTGAATCAAGAAAACATGTTGCCTGGTAAAATACGTAAAAAAAAATGTTGGACCTTCAAACACCACCACCACTCCAATGATATGTTCAGGTAAAATCGGACGATCACTGATGTTTAAAAAGGACACCAAACAATTCACCTTAATTGAAGAATAATTGTATTTGTATTGTATATTTGTTTTTAAAGGATAAAATACACTCGGTAGTTCAGTCATTTACCATTTACCATTTCTTATTCTTCTATCTATTTATCACACCCTTTATTCTTTTTCTTACCACCGATTACACTTTCCTCCAACTTTTCTGGAAGCCTTGAAACATGGTGCTTTCACTTCAGAAAAAGGTCAAATGTTTTGCTTAATTTTCCAGCCCTGCTGGGCACTCACACAATATTTCACTTAAGTGTACTATAAAAATCTAAAAGTTAATCAAATGCAATATCCTGCACTCACTTTTGGTGTTCTGACTTTTTTGTTTTAGCTACAGTTGTAGTTTTAGTTACTCTTATTTCCATAAAGAGAAAATCAACACAAGATGACAAACATGGTAAATTTTTGACTCTTTTTTTTAATTTCAGTTTCTTATTGCATTGAAAGTTCAGTATTTTGCAAGATTTGCCCTAAATTTCCTGTCAAGTGTTCTTACATTCATTACTCAAATTCATCCAGACAATGAGTCATATTCTCAAAGTTACACATGGCACAAAAATGTGAAAATTTTGTTTGGCTTTTCCTGGCTTAAAATGCCTTCAGATTAAATATTCCATTAAAATATATACATAATATAATAATATAACCTTCTGGCAAGATGATGCATGCCAACCTTTGTTCACAACACACCATGCAACTAAGTAGTTTTAACAATTTGACACTTTAAATTAACATTTTATGACAACAATTCAGCTTAACTGAACAACGATTGTGTGTCATGCTTATTTGTTTTTTGTAAAAGTTATAATTCATTAAATTATCTCAACTCAACTCAACTCAAATTTTAAAAATACTCAGAAGAAATACAGAAGACATCACCTCGGTGCCCTGATCTTGCATGTTCTGGGTAATTTTTTAAATCTTTGCTGTCTCCATTCTTATTATTTTAGACCAATCAAAATAATTGCTTCATGCAGGACAAAGGACATTTGTTGCAACAATGCAAGGACATATTTGTTGCTTGGCTGCTAATATTGAAAGAGTGCAATTTTACCTGATGTCCTAAATTACCAGACTTTACCTGAGTGTAGTGCAGAAAAAGTGTGAGTTTACCCAGGTGAATCCAACACAGTTGATGGCATCTGCCAGCATATCCCCGAGCATGGAAGGCCACGAGGTGAGGCTGGGGTAGTAGGCATGCATGTGGGGGCTCTGCCAGTGAACCACCTGGAGAAAAAGATGAGAAAATACTTGCTTCCTTGCCATTGTTTCAGATTACTGACAAGCTGATGGGTGACATTAGGAACTTACTCCTGGCATGATGACTTTCTCAATGTCGTTGAAGATACTCTCCCAATCCTCCGGTTCTGTAGGCGCAGTGTCCGGGAGAAGCTCCTTCATGTAACCTGGCTTCACATCTGGAATCACCTTCCTCTCCCTGATGGAGCCCAGGTACTGAGTGATGTAGTCCACCAGCTCTTTACCTAATCAGAGAAACAGACGCTGTAATGGCTGGACACAGACAGAACAAGTCAATATTGTAAAATGAAACCTCTTATTACCTCTGCGATTGTATTCCTCAGCCTGCATTGTTATTTTAGATGAGAGCTCTGTGAGTTAATTTGTTGCGTGCGACAGGTGGCTTCAATGATGCTTTGTGTATTCAGTGGCAGAGATCACAGAATTATATAGACCCATCTGTGAAGGACACACCCTAAAATGATGACGCATTGAAAGTGTAATGGAATAATGTAATGTTTAAGCGTTTGTCTAGTCTGATCCTGTGTATTAGTCTGACCCTTGTCTATTTTTTTGTACTTTTAGTCTGACCCTTGTTTACCTTTTGCACTTTTGTCCTCGCCAGTATAAGTTCATTTAACGTGCAGTCTGGCACTCTGCTGTCTACATCTAACTGCAGAACTGGGTGGAACCAGCATGACGCAGTCTTAGTCCCTCTCTAAGTAGGGGAGACTTACAGCGATAGCTTGCTCCCTCTACTATAAAAGAACCTCGATTATATCCTGCCTTTGTCACACTTCTGCAGACTGCTTGCACTATATGACTGTCGATCTTCTTGCAAAAATAAACTACAGAAAGACAATTTGTATCCCGTGTGCAGCCCCAGCAAGCCTCAAATACATCCTAGTCGGTTGCAAGAACAATCTAACCCAAGGAAGATACACCTGGCGCCACAATCAAGTTCTGAGATGCTTGACCGCAGCACTGGAGTGTATCAACCAATGCTTTCATGATTAATTATATGCTAATATCATTTTGGTGCTTTGAAGGCACAACAATTACTGTACATTGCCAATGAATATTAGGTTAGAAAATAAAACATTTACCCAGTTTAAAATGAATAGTGGTATAAAGCCATGTTTCCCTTCTTCTGCTCTTCTATACAGATACAGAACTAAGCTAAGCTAACAGACCACTGCTTCAGCTACATATTTACCATACTGTGTGATGCAAATATGAGAGTGACATGACATTAAACATTCTGTGCTATTTATTTAACATTCTGTGCTATTTATTTAACATTCTGTGCTATTTATTTAATATTCTTTGCTATTTCCTCCTCTCATCTTGGCGGAAAACATTATAGAAGACGGCTGTTAGAACTAAGCAGTATTTGTTTTAGATGATGACTCCACACAAACAAATAAAGATGTTAAGTATAGGGGAGATTAGAGAATGAATAAACACGCAATAAAAGGCAATAGGATGATGAGGGTAAACCCATCTATGTCACAGCCTATCAATGCCTTTTAAACTCTGACAAAAGCTGCGGCAGCACCTGGACCGTTCACACACTGCGCTGTTTGCTGTGCATTGTGCTCCACATGTGCGAGCTCTCCTCTGGTTCTCTGGGGAAGCCAATGGTTGGACGCAAATCTGACCATAATCCAAACATGCTAAGAAAGCACACATCGATGTTTCACCACAGAGACTATGATGGGAGGCAATCAATTCACTTCACTGATTCAGTGAAGCTAATAAAGCACCACAGGATGTTTATCTAAGCTATTTGAAACCACTTATCCTTTTCATTAATATCAGAACTGTAGATTTAATAAACTTAGATGTTATGTTCAGAAGTTCATTTGGCAGAAATAGTCTGAACACTGTATATGGATTATTTATTAACACTGCATTCAGGTGATTCTTCAGACACACATGTCAAAAACATTTTTTTATTTTTCTGTCCAGCTTCGATAACAGTTTGGGATGTGCATTCTTTCAGGTGTTTTGATAACAGACTCTGGAAGTGCAATAAAATGATTTTTTTAAATCAATAAAATTATTTTGCATTAATGTTTTGTGTTGATTTTTTTAAAAATTAAGCAGCCATCTAAAAAGCAGGATAATGTGAGTGGATCATTATTACCTCCTACATCACCCTGTTGGGGTTTATTTTGTGATAATGACTCCCTCACTGTACATCATCCCTTACACAATGTATTATGTTATGTTCTAAAATGTACAGCATGACCCAATGTATTTTTCAGTTTTTCAGTTTAAGAAAAAATCCATCTAAAACAGCATGTTAGTGGCTAAAATAACCAATGTGCATGAAATAATGGAAATATAAATAACTTTTCTTTGTTTTTAAGATCAGCTGCTCTCTAAACATCAGTATCCACCATTAAAAAACCCATTAAGTTATATCAAGTTTGCTATTAAACTCACAATTAACACATGAACAGTGTGTTTGTTTTCCACAAAACATGATTTGAAAGTGTATTCTTGCAAGTGCTCTGAATTACAGCTGGTCTTAAACCCACGAGTTCTTTGAATCGGAGCAATAACTGCTGCACAGACTTTTGATTCCACTGAAGGCAGGAGGCCCGGCTGCAGGCAATGACCAGAATAATGTGTGTGTGCGGTATAATACACAAAATAAGTGTTATATGACATGAAGCAGAGCACACTGCAAGTATTGTTCTCCTTGTGTGCCTTTACATTCGGCAGTCTGAGCCTGATGAAAGCGGGTTTAATCATAATTGTGCAACTGAAGCTTGAGCTGTGCCTTGTGACATCAAAGTCAAAGTGCCTCCTGATGGATCCTATTCTGGTGCTTTTATTTAAATAACCTGAAGATATCAACATGACATCAGTCGATCACAAAGAAAAGCTTGATAATTCAAACCCAAAGTCAGAAACGGGAGCAGAAAAGACACTAACTAGTGATGAAACTGTCTATGAATAAAGGTGAAAAACAGGAACTCATTTGATTACTTGTGTGTCTGTGTGTGTGTGTATCTGTTTGTACGTGTGTGATCAATGGATGTGGAGCTTGTCCGCAGATGATCTTGAATACCACTGGATCAATCGGCCTATTTTGTTGTGCACATCCATGACTGTATGCTCAAGGAGTCAGAATTCATAAAAACCTTGAAAAAAAAACTTTTTTTGCCTCCACCCTTCAGGTTCAACTTCAGATCATCCCATTCTTGTGAACGCAGTATCTCAAGAGCATCTTGAGGGAATTTCTTCCACCCTGATACAATTACCACTGTGACTCACTGATGAACTGATTAAATTTTAGCAGTCAAAGATCACTGTCTCATGAAGACAATATCTCAGTAACACTTTGAGGAAATTTCCTCAAAATTGTTACAAGCGTCCTCTTGAACGTAAGGATGAGCTGACTAGATTTTAGTGGTCGAAGGTCAAGGTCATGGTGATCTCATTAAACACATTTTTTGGCCATAACTCATAAGCTAATTATGTAAAATTTCACACAAATGTCTCATAGGATAAAATGATGATGTGAGGACATTTTATATCCAAAAGGTCAAAGGTCAACTTCACCATGACATCATAATGTTCAGCTCTCGAGCAGTTCTCTGTACTTCTAAATAAAAATTTGTCTCTAAGTGAAAACGGCATGTTTCTTCCTGGAAATTATTCACTAGAATCACACATGTATAGTGAGAACTTCCACTTTGCCAAAAAAAAAAACACTTAATAACTTTTGTTAAATTCCTTCAAAGTTAGGCAGTTTCATACTGAACTCCCTCAAAGTCTACATTATATGAGTCTGGACAGACATGAATGTAAACTGTAACTTGACTGGTTGCTGTAAACTCACAACTGTGAGGCAGTAATTCTATTTTTTGACTGTGCTGTCCACTTTACTATGTTCTTTCATTTTAATGTCATGGAGAACTTTAATTACTTTGTGTTATTAAGGGGGCAATACAAAAAAAGTTGATGTTAATGTCGCCTATAAATTTGTGCAAAGCACAACACCTTTGTCAAAATAATGATTAAACACAATATAAAAACTTAATTGGTCTTCAAACAAATCAAACAGTAACTGACTGTTAAACATTAATGATACATGGACTCATTTCAGCCACAACCACAACGTGTTGCATAAGCCAACAAGTAATTCAAGTACCATTTAGGTTTTCAGGCCATGTTGTTCCACTGTTATGACTGTTTATGTGTAAAAACATTTTTATGTGCTTGCGCCTTTTCTTTGATGAGGGCACATCCTATATTTCATTTTATAAGACTGCTGCTTTGCCCCTGGTATCAGAACGCTTATACAATATTAAACATAGGTGGAAAATGAAAAACTGTGAATCAGTTGATTTTCATTGTGAATTTGAAACTGGACGGAGAGCCACCCTGCACCCTGCCAAGGGCCAGATGAGACCCACAGGCCGCATGTTGAATGTCGCTGCTGTACCCTGCTGTATATACAGGGTTGTGGTTCAAGTTGTGCAAGAGCACAAGGCAGGGCTAAAAATAAGACATTGCAGGAATGCATCTGACTGGTATATGAACAATGCAAACAATCTGAAACATGTGATGAAAGCAGTGATACTCACCTTGTGGGGAGTTGGTCCCTGAGCCCTGCACAGTCACTGCACACTGTTCCTTACTGGATGGGTTAAATGCGGAGAATGAATTTGACTGTATTGTTATCTGTGATTGTATGATGTTGGCCTTTACCTTTACTTTTACATTAGTAACAGAGAGAAAGTTGATCTTTACATTATGGTCTTTCAGGCTGAGCAAAGTGCAATGGGATCATATGGTGAGTTAGTTGAAGGGGAGCAAAACTTATGCAGAAAATAGGATAATTCTGATCCCATATGTGTGTATATCATAAGAAATAGCTTAAATATGTTTTTCATTCTGTATCTAGAGCAGTTTATGTTTATGGCTTGTGTTTAAGAATCATTCTAACATTTCAGTGTTCATGTTTGGAGGTTCCAGCTATATTTAATGTTGTATATACTGAAACTTTTCCATGTTAAAGACCCCCAAAATATATGCACATTACACCACAGACCCCCACTTTGAGAGTATTTTGTCTTAAGCAATCCCATCTGATTATATATATATATATATATATATATATATATATATAAAATTAATTTCAAGTTTTCATTGCCAATCAATGATCAAACTAGGATCAATTTAAATTGCAGTAGTCAAAAAGACCGACTGTATTTCTGTTGTTGCTCCAACTTTCAAAAAATGTGATAAAAGTTCAAATAGTAAATATTTTTCCTTTTGCTGGGGACCCTCTACAACTCTCTCTCTTTCAAATGTTTTACCAAAGCATGTACAGCTAAAATGTAAAAACATCTGCCAACCCTTGCATCAAGTTAAGTTAATTAATCAGTTAATTTGAAAATAGAGAATTTCAAAGACAATTTTATTTGATGTATGAGAGAGCATGCTGACTGAGCTAATGTGGTGTGATGTGTGTTATTTTATTTTATTTTATTTTATTTTACTTCATTTTATTTTATTTTATTTTATTTTATTTCATGGTGGAGGTGGTGGGGGCAATAGTGAAAAGGTGGGACAGGACCGAGTCAGTGAAGCAGAAAATGGTCTCCAGAGGGTGGCAGCACTGCAACAGTAAGGATTCAAGCTGCCGCTGAAGAAGAAAAGGAGGCGGAAGAGGGAATCAGAAATCAGCTGTCAAAAAAAAGTCGCTTAAGTGTAAGCAACGGGTGAGAAAGAGGTAATTTTTACATTAACGTCGTTTTATCAACAGTCGGCCTCTATATATGTGTCGGCATCACTATCAGAGGACATCTTTTTACTGCTGAATGCGATCATAGCCGTGACTACCTGTGCTGTAGTTAAATAGCTCACAGAAGCTAACCTAATAACTGCGTGAGCTCGGAGCGTAGCTTGCTAACAAACGGAGCTAGCTAGCTAACTCGAAAGGTAACAAAACTAAGTTAACATTTTATTAACTAAATGGTGTGTATATGTTGGTTTATGCTCTACATTTAATAAAGTTCCCATTTGCTGGCCAGCGGGAATACAGTCAAAGCAGGTGGTCGCGGCTAACGTTTGCTAGTAAACTATTATATGTTGTTGTCGTCAGTGTTGACATATCCTGCGCCAGCTAACTACAAGCACAAGCTACCTAATGTTGGCTAATATGCTAACAGTGAGAACAACACACTACGATAGCTAACGCTAGATTCAACGCTAACTGATCATCGATATGTTATGTCTTCAGCTTCCCGTATCCCCATTCTGGCCATTTTTAAATGCTGCATGCTAATACCAACTTATGCTAAATGTTAGCTAACGTCATGTTAGGGATAATGTTCAGTGAGCAGGTCGTTATTGTGAAATAAACGGCAGGACCCCGACATGGGTACTTACAAAAATAAATAAATAAAAATAAAATAAAAATACTCACATATATATTTGGCAACCATTTATGTGACACAAAATATTAATTTTAAAAGTTATGGCTTTATTTCGCAATAGTAACCTACTCACTGTAGCTACATTATCCTACTTGTTGTACGGTTTTGTACCCCAAAAACAAAATAATTTGACACAAATTAATAATTTTAAAATCAATTTAGTGGGTTAAAAATTATTTTATTGTTCCTCCAGAGTCTATCATCAGAACTGTGTCCATAGCAACAGTCTGCTATACAGAAATAACTGACCTTAGAATGCTGTAATTGACCAATCAGAATCGTGTATTTAACAAAACCATGTAATAATCAGTAATAGATGTGGTTAAGAGCAGGGGTGGTTGAATGTTTCAGAAGCAGCGTGTGCTTACTTTTGTTTTTGCTACCACAAACATTTGTTTCAGAGATGTTCAGAGCTGGTATACAGCACTGACTGGTCGTCTGCCTGTGAGCTCTGACTGAACACACCCGCCAAGATGCCTGCAGTATCCACCGGGGTCAAGGAGCTGTACCTGTCCACATCTCTGGGTGACCTCAACAAAAAGGCTGAAATTAAACCAGACAAGACGAGCACCAGAAGGTAACATTAGGTTTCATGTTTACTGGTATTAACCCAGCATGGCATATATTAATTAAGTGACACTGGTGATATAATTAAAGCTTTACGAGGTTTTCAAAGTGGGAGGTGGGCCTGCTCAGAAGGACTCTATGGAAGTGGAAAAAAATATTACATTAGTTATTACATTAGTCATCAATAGGAGATCACGAGGTATAGCCTAAATGTGTGTGATTTGGTTAAAGAGATAGTTTGAAGTTATGTCAAACAGCAATAATAGGCTATCTAGGCAACTGTTGAGTGTCTGTGGGATCAAGTGACATAATCATGATTGCATAGACATCCAGGAATTAACCGAAACTAAGCAAGTAAAATAAGGTCGGGGGGATGCACCTTTTTCCAGGATTTGTCTGAGGTGGGCCCTCAGTCTCAGACATTGAAAACCCCTCCCCTTTAAAACACACCCATACTATGTGATATGTGAGAATCGTGACTCTGGGAGAGGGGAACACGTGATTCCCCTGGGGAAAGTCAGGAGGGCTGGCAAGTGTGCTCGTGACATAGAGGAACTGTTAATTTGTCACCGCTTTAACATCACATATTGAGGGGGAAGAGATGGGGTAAATGCTACAAAGGTCTCCAGTCAAATCTGAACCAAGGACATTACAATCACATGGTAATGAAAGTATTTTTTTAATTTGCTGTGTTGCAGCTATGTTCAGAGTGCCTGCAAAATTTTCAAGGCGGCAGAGGAGTGTCGCCTGGACAGAGATGAGGAGAAATCTTACGTGCTGTACATGAAGTACTTAACAGTATATGACATCATCAAGAAAAGACCAGACTTCAAGCAGCAACCGGTACAGTTAACAATTATACAATTTTAACTTCTTTCTGCTTTTTATTACTAAACCAGGTGTGTAGGGTCTCTTATATAAAGACTTGTTGACTAGTAGAAACGTATAAAAAATTTAAGCTAATTATTTCCGAGTAACTCTTTTCTATTCCAATATACACAGGACTATTACATGACGATGCTCGGGCCAAACAGCTTCAAGAAAGCCATTGAAGAAGCCGAGAAGCTCTCTGAAAGCCTTAAACTCAGGTTAGAGTCTTAGATTGTACACACCTTATTATGTAATTTATATGCTGCAAGGTATGACATCAGAACAAGGGTATGTGATCACATTTTTTTCTATTTAACTCTGTCAATCTTTTTATTCTAAACAGGTATGAGGAAGTTGAGGTTCGAAAAAAACTTGAGGAGAAGGAGAGACAAGAGGAGAAGAAAAGGAGGGAGGAAATAACAGAGAAAGATGCTGGTCGAGGTTCTCCAAAAGCAGCAAACAAGAAGGACAGCAAAAAGGTAGAGATGTCAAATAATAAAAAGACTGTCATGGTATCTGTATGTTAAAACATTTTACACTCACTGAATCTACAAAGTTTTAAGTCTACAGTTCACATCAGAGGAGTAACAACAGCAACACTACCAGCTTAATTACAGAGTACAAGGTTCATTTATTTAATATTTTACAGCACAGGGTTGTAGGGCTGCACAATGACTCAAATGTTTATCTTGATCATGATTTTGCCTTCCCCCAATTAAACGAATAATATGATTGACTGTGATACTGATGTTTAAAATTCGTGCTCCACTAATGGAAATGCTGGAAGTTGCAGCTTGGAAGAGTAGGAGAGTAATATACTACATAAAACAAACAGGCAAAAGTAAACTCAAATGTCTTGAGCAGAAGGCAAAGTGCTAGTCCATCAAAACAACTCATTATCCATTGTTTCGAAGTATTTTTGGATTTAGGATAGGTGATGTTAATCAAGAGCAAACCATGTGCAAAGGCTGCATGAGAGCTATGTCTGTGCCGCAAAGCAACACACCAAACTTGTTCAGCCACCTACAAAACTTCCATAAACTGCAGTGCGATGAATGCACGAAGGCCAAGAAGAATAACACTGCTAAATTTAACTCACTGAATCTCCGTCCTTGTCCAGTGTCACCTCTGATGTACATAGCAGTGACGCTGTACAACACATCATTTGTACGAATGAAGCACAGCGTGAAAGTGAAAGCAGTGCTCTGTTGATTTAACTGTGGGTAAAATGTTCTGGTACAGTTTTATTTATATTTTGCTCCTGTGAGATGCACATAAGGTCCAGTCTTTTGCTCCCATTTACAGGAATGAAGGACAACATGAAAGTGAAAGCAATGCTTTGTAAAATGTGAAAGTACAATACAAATATTTTGTCTCTAAGATGAATGAATAGTGATGATATGTAATCATGATCTCAGTGTTGATCAGAATAATTGTGATTATCATGAGTCAAATATATATTGTCAATGTATTAACAAGATTATTGTTCTCAGCCTCCATTTTGTTTTGTTTCTGTTTGTCAGGTAAAAGGGGAACAGAATGAACTGAAGACTGCAACCTCAAAACGTAAGCAGAATAACACAAAAGAGAAGTTTCCTATCATTATGTTTAGTTGTAAACCCATGAAGTCCTTCTCAAATTTGCTAGTTTTTATAATTGTTTCGTCTTGTGTTGATTTGATGACTGTATCTGATAGCTGCAG
Source organism: Lutjanus campechanus (assembly GCA_027495735.1). NCBI lineage: Eukaryota > Metazoa > Chordata > Actinopteri > Lutjaniformes > Lutjanidae > Lutjanus > Lutjanus campechanus. The sequence goes on from JAJHUR010082232.1 coordinate 22,670, forward strand.
CGCCAGCTGGTGGGATCACAGCTGAGAAACTTTTCAACATGATGAAGGACCAGACGATTGGAATAATTGTCATGGACGCCCGCAGCCACAAAGACTTCGAGGAGTCTCACATTCAGGTCCCAGCCCAGACCTGCATCTCTGTGCCTGAGGAGGCCATTAGCCCAGGGTGAGAAGGTCATAGTAAAATTGTAGTGTAATCCAGTTTTTGGAGTGATAATATGAATGAATCTCATTTGCTTTTGTTATTATGTGTTTTTCTGTTCTCTTTGTGTCTTTAATGGTGTCAAACATTGAAAGAATCTCATCTCCTAAACCTGACCTCATGGTCTGGAATGTCCTGACTTTTCAGAATCACTGTGAATCAGATTGAGGCAAAGCTGCCGGATGTGTCCAAAGACCATTGGAGGCGGAGAGGATTTGTGGATTATATAGTCCTGCTGGACTGGTTCAGCTCTGTCACTGACCTTAAACTGGGCACCACCTTGCAGAGCCTCAAAGATGCCCTCTTTAAGGTAACTGTGTGTGTGGTTTGGCCTTTGTGAGTGTGAATAACAACAGCAGAACTTTCCTGTGAGGTAGAATAATGTGTTTGCACACTCTGCAGTGGGACAGCATCACCATCCTGCGCAGTGAGCCTCTGGTGCTGGAGGGAGGCTACGAGAACTGGTTGTTGTTTTACCCCATGTACACAACCAACGCTAAAGTTCGGCCCCCTAGACAGAATATCATCAGCACCCTCCCTCAGTGTGAGTATCACCGGCACAGCATGGCTCTTTGGATTCATTAGTACCTGGGTTTTAATTTGTTACAGGGTTTGTGTTTATGCAGCCACTGTTTCAAGAAATTATGGAAGTAAATGAATAAATTAGTAACACAAAGTGGGATTAATTCTGTCCCAGAGTTGAATAAAATGTTATACTTGATCTTTCAGATTCTATGTTTCTGAAAGTGGCATCGCACGTTATGCTCTTCTGAATTGGACCCAGATACACCAACAATAACAAATCAAGCTGAAAAGTGAAAAATTTACTAGCTCTAAAGGAATAGTTAGTGTTTGAAGTGGTGAGGTACTTTTCTATGGTCAATGTATTACCTACAGTTGATGGAGCGTGACATGGCCCCAGTTTGGGGAAACGGAGAGATTTACCAGCATGGACGCTGAGCAATTTACTGCTGTGGACTGAGTTTGAGTCACACTTAGTCACATTTTAGTCACTTGCTGGAAGGTCCATCCAAAAAGATCAACATTAGTTCAAGTGTACGCTGTATTTAGAACATTTTCTCTGCTTTACCTTGTCGTCAGACAGCCTTTCCTGATGGTAAACCAGCATTATATAAGCTAAATATTGATCCCTCCATAGCAACCAGACTCCTTAAAGAAAATCAGTTATTGTATTTTGCAGAATATGGGAGTTGCTGGTTCTGCTACTGCCTCAATCTGTTGGTTTGTTTGTGTTATTCTGTGACTTTGGTGTTTTAAAAGGAAAGTTCAGATTCATCAAAATCGCACAATAAAACAAACTTACTAACTGAGCAGAAGGTAATAAATATACACAGTAGTTTCCAAAGCAGGTTTTAGTGACTCGCCTTATTTGGTTCTTAAAATAGATGTCACTAGATTAACCATGTTGAACATAATAACCAGTTATTCCAGCTCAGAACCTGTAATCTTCACCAGTAGCAGTGTAAAGCCTTGTGATAAGTACAGTGACATAAGCATGAAAATAAAAATGAAAACAAGAGCTGGACTAGATTTATTTCTTTTCCTTGATTTTTCTTTTCTTCTTCTTTTTGAACAGTGAACTTCAGCTACCCATCCCTAGAGGAGCCAAAGCCTCCGACCCCGCCTCAACCCGAGCCGCAGATTATGCCCGAGCCTCAGGAACCCTCTGCTCCTGTGCTGGTGAACGGGGTTACACCAGCAGAACCCCCCACGTCTAAAACTTCACTGGTTGCTGACAGGTTGCCGGACACTGTTGATTCATCCGTCACAGGCTCCATGGGTCCTGCGGCAGGCACATCCAGCCAGTCACCTGCAACAGCCAAGGCCTTCCCACAGGTATTATATCTACGCTGATAACCTTTCAAACTCTTTTTGGCTGACTGCTGATAACAATATATGCACATATTTTCATTATCAAGTGTCTTCTGGAATTAATCTTATTGTGATGGCCCACTGGCAGATACAGATATAAAATACAATGGTTTCCAAAGTAAAATACAATGAATTTGAAAATTAAAATACAATGCTTTTCAAAATAAAATACAAGTTCATTGTACAGATTCACTGGGCAGAATAAGCAAAGTACAGCTGACAGTTTTTTTTTTTTTGTCTTTGTTCTTCACTAATTCAGTGTAATGATCAGGATGACGACTCTTAAGATGGACAGTTGAATTTGTGATGTCGAAAGAATGTGGTTGGCTCCTTATTACATAACACATGCGTGGCAATTGTTGCAAACAGCCAACTTTAATATCATTTCAGACAGTTCAAACAACCTCTACATTGCAGACCCACTCGTGCAACATGCTCAAAATTAAAGCGTCATCGTATCGGCATTTCGAGCCAGCACAGATATTTCATTTTGCAGCCTTTAACTGCCACTACAGATGACGTGCCAATAATATCTTGCAATATTTTACTAATTAACCTTTGGAGAATCAAGGTGGTTAGACACATCACTCATTTTTATTTTATCCTCTTATTTTTCTGTCCCAGTTTGACCGGACCAAGAAACCTTCTGTCCGGGTGTCAGATGAGCCTAAGCCCAGCCAGAACGGGGCAGCAAAGGACTCCACCCAGAATGGCCCAGTCGTCCCTGACCGCTCAGTCAAACCTCCCTTCGGTTCCAACACTTCTCTCTCTAAAGAGGAACAAAGTCAGATACACTCTGAGGCAGCAGCAGTGATGGAGAAGGCGAGGCAAGAGCAGGAGAAACGTAACCAGGATCGTCGTTCAGAGGAGGAGAGGCGGGAGAGGGAACAGAAGGAGAGGGAGTTGAAAGAAAGGCTAGAAAGGGAGGAATATGACAGGAAGAAGGGGGAAGAGGAGGAGAAAGGACACCAGGAGAAAAAGAGACTTGAGAGGCAGAAAGCAGAGGAAGAAGAGGACAAAGATAACAAGGTGTGGGAGGAGAAAGAGAGGAAGGGGAAGGAGCAGAGCTCTGACACCCCGCCAAAGAGTATGTCCCTGGACTCGCCTGCTCCTAACCATATTGTTAGTGAAATTAAGGTGAGCCATCTTTTCACTGTTAATCACTGCTACAGTTTGATGTTTAATTTCACACCTCTGTCCTGTGGAAGGTGCTTAAAGAAACTGAGGGCCCTATTTAGACGATCTATAACGCACGGTCCAAAGTGCACAGCAAAGGCACACAGGCATTTAGGGTGTATCCAACTCCTCTTTGCTATTTAAATGGCACATAATCTAATCATAAATTAAATGAGAGACTTGGCAGGTAGGAGAGGCAAATTAAGATGCTGAAAAGACCCACTGGTACTGATGCAGGCACTGCTGTGCGCCGCTTTGTGCCAGGTGGAAGAAAAAGCCTTGAATGTTACAGGCAGGTTTAACAATTTTTGTCATTCACAGCACAAGCATCCAATACAGTGGATCACACAGCAGGGATCACATGCTAACCTTAGAGTCCCTTAAAGTCTAGTGTCTTAGATAGGGCTGTACCCGACTTAGAATTAAATTAAAATAAAACTGCATCGTGCTCATAATTTAGTCTGGCTGCTGATAGCACTCAGCCGAAGAGTCAGTCACAGCGGATGTTTACTAGAGGAGGCTGCCTCAAGTAGTCCGTTGTCATGCTATTTCCGTTTCTGTCACCCTTCTCTGCTTCGATTACAGTTAGTTTTGTGATTTGTGGTCATTTTTAGACTCCTAAAGTTTATAGCCTGCTGTTGCCTCTGCATTGCTTGTACAGTGACACAGCTAAAAAAAAACAAAGTGAAGAGATTCAAATGACAAAATGTGACTCGACTCGGGTCCTTCTGCTGACTGGAATCATCGAGTTCTCTGGGTCAGCCCCAGTCTTAGATCTGTGGCTAAAGGGAACTTTTGAAATCCTTTGTCGATTGTATTACATTTTAGACAACGAGACCACAAATCCATGTCCGTACACATTATAAACCCATAATCCATCAGTCTGATCTGATGAATTGAAGAATTTAAAGCTCTGTTCAAAGTACTTGGGTGAAGAACAGAGCCCAAAATACAATTATTTTTAAAGCTAAAACATATAATAATGTAATACTTCTTTCATACGGCTGCATAAATATTCCACATTTGACCCAGAGACTGCTGGTTCTCTGCAACTGTGGTCCCAAACACTTCCTCAAAACTGTATAATCACACATAATTACAGAAGTACCAAATTATGTTAACTATCGTTTTCAGTTCTCTTTGCATACTTGTGCTCTCACGCTAACATGCACTGACTCTTTCAGACTGACCAGCAGTGTGTGTTTAACTGTCAGTCTAAGTGAAGTATATGACAGATCACAGTTATAAACAGTTTGATTAACTACATATGAAATTTGGGCCTGTAATTTGTTTAATTTGAAGAAATACCAGAGTCATAAGTCAGGGTTGTAGCCATTCTCAGATTTGTTTTGTGTAAAAGGTTTCCAGCTGTTATCTTTGCCAATAAGAATTTCCTGCTTCACAAAAAAAAAAGGATGTTTGGTAGTTTCTAGACAGACATTTTTAGGATTGACAATGTCAGAGGCTTAAGAAATACTATATTGTAATAGTTTTTTACGAAGAACTTTTAAGTGAAGTTGTGTTTGTGTGTTAACAGACAGTTTCACAGAGGGAGCCCCTGACCAGAGCAAGGAGTGAGGAGATGGGTAGGAGTGTACCAGGCCTTCCAGATGGTTGGATGAAGGTACTAGTTGCTTAAATCTGAAATATGTGGAGTTATTTGGACTTATTAAAAAATGAAAAGGAATATGTGTTTCCTAATACCTGATATATTCTATATAATTTTCCCCTCCATTTCTGGCTAGTTCCTCGACACGGTAACTGGGACCTACCGATACTACCATTCCCCAACCAACCGAGTCCACCTGTACCCTCCTGAGGTCACCGTTCCCCAGACCCCACCATCCACGCCACCGACAGCCAAACAGAAACCACCACAACCAGCCGCGACAGACGCCAACCGTGAACGAGAGCGAGAGCAGTCCAAACTGAAACGCTCCTATTCCTCCCCCGACATCAGCCAGGACCTGAGGGAGGAGGCCCAGAAGAAGGCCACCGCCCCGACCACTGCTGTCATACCCACCATCAACAGAGAGACCAAGTAAGACACATTTAGACATATTTTGACATGCAGCATACAGAATCAGTGCTTACTGGGTTCAGCCCTCTGTCAGTTTCAAGGAAAAAAGAAGGAAGTGTCATTACAACATAAATCAACTCTCTGTGGTCTAACTGGTACCAGTTCTATTGAAGCCCACAGGAAATGCATGGAGAATTACAGTAAAACAAAATATCATGTGTGACTTGATGAAAAAATACTTCCACCAAATCAAAGAACACACTCAAATTAACTGTACTGTATTAATTGTGCTGTGATTCTTAAAGGTATAGTTCACCTAAAAGTCATTTTCTACTCACCCTCAATCCGATTGAAGGTCGGGTTTAGTTTTTAGTCCACAAAACACTGCTGGAGTTTCACAGGAAAACAGCGTTGCAGAATCTCCCAGACAATGGAAGTGATTGGTGACCAGTTTTCAAACATAAGAAAAAGCATGAAATGCCTTCATATATCTCGTCTTGCGTAATCCAAGTCTCCTAAAGACCCAACATGCTATTCTTACACCACACACACCCAGTTCAGATGGTGTGCACACCGTCTGAACTGGAGATCTGCAGCTCCAAGCTAAAGGTCTACAGTGAAGATTGAGGCTAAAAACATGGTGTAAATGACGTCTTTCAAGTCAGCTTGGCATGTTGGGGCTTTAGGATTACACCAGGCTAGCAGTATGAAGGCATTTTATTTTTTATTTTTTTGTTTGTTTGCATTTGAAAACTGATCACCAGTCACTGACACTGTTTGGGAGATTCTGTAATGCTGTTTTCCTGTGAAACTCCGGCAGTGTTTTGTGGATTAAAGATTTAAACCCGACCATCAATCGACATAAGGATGAGTAGATAACGACTGAATTTTCAATTTTGGGTGAACTATCCCTTTTCAGTATTGCGATTCCTGAAGTATTGTGATTTGATATTACAATTTATTGCAATTTCTGTTTGCTTTTTTAACAGTAGACCGTGTGAAAAAGTTGAATCATACACTTCTACAGGCTGTATATTATGATTCATATTTCTGAAAACAATGGCCATCATGTCAGTCTTTGAGATTTATCCTGATCAGAGGAAATCTATGTCTGAAAGTTCAGTTTGTTCAGGTGATAACACTGCGATTGTGATGCTAATCTCTGTTAGCATGTTAAAGGGAATTCCCATCATAAGTTAGTAGCAGTGACTTAATGACCCCTCCTTATGTTTTAGTTTCCTTGTACTCAATGTCCCGTATCTACGATCTAATAACATAATCTAGATGCACTGTATTCCTTTGGATATATTACACATTGTATTTCCTTTAATGTTATCTCTGCAGAAACTAGTCTGGTTTTCTCTCATTGTGCCCCTCTGCCCTTCAGACCTGCACCTAGTAAAACCTATCCTAAAGTGGAGATTGTGCGGCCTTCAGCTGCCAAAATCCGGAACCTGAATCCTACATTTGGAGGTCTGGGTGCATCACTGACTGGCCTCCGTAACTTGGGCAACACATGCTACATGAACTCCATCTTGCAGTGTCTGTGTAACACCCCTGCCATGGCCGAGTACTTCAACAACAACTTGTACATGGAGGACATCAACAGGTCAGGGGCCGGATAAGTCGAATTGCTTTCCATACAGAATCCGGTATGAGGGAAATGTTTGATGTCTCTGTTTCCATTCTTTCCCTCTGCTAGGTACAACATCCTTGGCCATAAAGGGGAGGTGGCGGAGGAATTTGGTGTGATCATGAAAGCCCTGTGGGCTGGTCTGTACAAGTGCATCAGCCCGAGGGACTTCAAGATCACCATAGGGAAGATCAACGAGCAGTTTTCTAGCTACGACCAGCAAGACTCACAGGAACTGCTGCTGTTCCTCATGGATGGACTCCACGAGGACCTCAACAAGGTAGTACACGCACATAACCACGGGTGTGGCTTTCCATTAAAAAGGTATCGATGTCTGTTAGGAACAAACAAACAAAAAACAGAAAAGAGAAACATTTATCATCTAAATATGCTCACCATTAATTAAATATTGAGTGAATAAATACAACCCTGATTCCAAAAGAGTTCTGACACTCTGTAAAACAAATAAAAACAGAATGCAATGATTTTCAAATTATTTTCAATCTATATTCAAGTGACTACAGCACAAAGACGAGATATTTAATGCTCAAACTGATAAATGTTATGCCAAGACACATTCTGCCTGTGTTACAACAGCGTGGCGTGACAGTAAAAGAGTTCAGGTACGAGACTGACCTGCCTGCAGTCCAGACCCTGTCTCCCATTGAAAACGTGTGGTGCATTATGAAGCGCAAAATACGACAACAGACCCTGAACTGTTGAACACCCGAAATCGTATTTCAAGAAGGAATGTCAAAGAATTTTACTTTCAAAACTGTTTCAAAACTAGTGTCTGCAGTTCCAAAACGCATGCTGACTGCTGTCAAAAGAAAAGGTGATGTAGCACACTGGTAAAAATGCCCCGTCCCAGCTTTTTTGGAACTTGTAGCAGGCATCAAATTCAGAATTGGTGTATGTATTTACAAAAAAGTTCATCAGTTAAAACATTAAATATCTCATATTTGTACTGTATTCAATTAAATACAGGTCAGAAAGATTTTGCAAATCGTTGCATTCTGTTTTTATTCATGTTTTGCACAACGCCCCAACTTTTCTGAAACTGGGGCTGTACGTAATTTATTCCTTTCCACCATGGCTTTCTAAGGCTTGCCTTCTACTACCCCTGTATGTTGTTGCACATTTGTCTGTTAACAATAAAAACTTAGTCCTTTATCATTTTCCTTCTTTCTGTTTTTTCACCTGGTTTCATTTTGATGGCAAATTAGAGAGTAAGTAAATAGCTGTGTGTCCTTCCTTGGTCCTCCTGCAGCCGTGTGAGTGTGGCGTGTCTGCATCTGTCTGGTCTGATGCTCTGTCAGAACCTCTGTGCATGTAGACCCAAGACATGCCTCATTGCCTGTGTCGACTGATTTTACTGGCTTCATGTGCATTTGAATGGGGGAGAGGACTGGGTTAATTGATACAAAGACGGACAAAGATCACCTCATAGCTTGATATTTACATTTTCCATTTTTTTAACTCCCTAAAACATCAAAACCTTTCGTGTAAATACCACTGTTAAGATGTCAGAGAAGATGGTTCTTAGAAGAACAGGTAGATTAGAGTTACTTTGACACTGTCTCCACCTGGGGCTGAGTTGAAGTAGTGCGTTCACCCCCATTTTACAAATCAATATATTCATTTTTCCAAAATCTAAAGGATGATGTGCCAATTAGGTCGCTGATGACGTCCATTTCTCATTACACACTCTCCATCTCATCATGTCCCTTCTGTGTGATGTTCAGACCTGTCTGCCATCAGGCTGGCCCAGTCCCAGTCCACTTTGTCTCTCCAGGCTAATTGATAAATCAGTCAGTCTACTTGACGAGATATTAATTAGCAAGTGTTAACCTGCCTTTCATATCTTCCTGCCTATCATACTGAGAGTGAACTGGCTGAACTGCATGCTAATGAGGCTGAAAAGATTAGATAGCTCTTGAATATAAAGGTTATCACTTAGGAATTCAGTCTGTATTTCTCGTTGACTTCTGTTCTTTTTGATGCTAACTCTAATATTATGATTATGTATTAGTCACTGAGCTTTAAGGGATCATGAAGGCAGGTTTTGCTAACACCTAAAGCTGCCATTGTACCTGTGTACCATCATCATTTTGTTTTTCTGTCTCTGGCGTCAGGCGGACAACAGGAAACGGTACAAAGAGGAGGAAAACGACCATCTGGATGATCAGACGGCGGCCGACCTGGCCTGGAGCAAACACAAGCTGCTGAACGAGTCCATCATTGTAGTGCTGTTCCAGGGGCAGTTCAAGTCCACTGTGCAGTGTCTGACCTGCCACCGCAAGTCACGGACATTTGAGACATTTATGTACCTGTCGCTGCCTCTGGCCTCCACCAGCAAGTGCTCCCTGCAGGTCAGTCAGACATCAGACATGTGCATCAAAGCATTTGGGAAGATTTTTTTCTCTGTTTTTAATGTTTTAAAGGGATCGTTTTGGTTTTCTGAAGTAGAGTTAAATGAGATATAGTGCAGTAGTCGGTGTAATACCTACAGTAGATGGCAGTTGAAGCACCCCCAGGTTGGAAAAGCGAAAAAGAGAGGAGTGCCAACACAGAAGCTAAGCAGTGTACTAAAAAAAGACCACCTAAATCAATATCAGTTTAGGTATACGCTGTATTTAGAACATTCTCACTGCTTTACCTTGCCATCAAAGCCTTTTCTGAGTAATTTTATTTCACAGAACATTGAGATTTGTTGCACAGCCACTGCCTCTGTTGGAAAGTTTGCTTGTGTTATTGTGTTGAATCTGAACTATCCTGTTAAAACAGAAAAGTCACAGAGTCAACACAAACAAACTAAGAGATTGTACAGCAGTAGACCACCAGCTCCAGTGTTCTGGGAGGTAAAATTTTTCTTTACCAAAGGAGTCTGGAGGCGCGATATAAAGGCTTCAGTTTCCTGTCAGAAACACCGCCTGATGGCAGGGTAAAGCAGTGGAAATATTCCCGAACTATCCCTTAAAGGTATAATCAGTGGGATTTGGCAGAGCAGAGTCCACATTAATGTTTACATTACATTAAACATTTACACACCGCTTCCACCTGATTACACTGTACTGCTCCAGACGTTGACCACTATCAAATGAATTTTATTTTTTTCCTGTTGACAAACACAGAAACCTTTATTGAACTGCATCCAGGAGGTCCCAACAAACAAAAAAAAATTAAGTTTTTACCATTTTTTTGCTTTGTAATTCTTGACTAAAATGTTTGCTGCTTCTTGGCAGGATTGTCTGAGGCTGTTCTCGAAGGAAGAGAAGCTGACCGACAACAACAAGGTGTTCTGCAGACACTGCAAAGCCCACAGAGATTCCACCAAGAAACTGGAGATCTGGAAGGTCCCACCCATCCTCCTGGTGCACTTAAAAAGGTCTGTACTTATAGTCGCATTAAAAATGATGTAGACTAAGACCAAATGCTTTGTCACTTTTAATAACACTTTAAACATAAACTTTTAAACTTTTGTTTTTGCAAACTTGCAAACTTCTTCTGTTTGGGAAACAAGATTTGAAAACTTGGAAGTATTTCTTAGAAATTTTGAACTGATATTTTTGTCATTTTTCTTTCACATCGAAACCCTTTTTCCTTTAATGCATATACTTTTCCACAGATTCTCCTATGAGGGCAGATGGAAGCAGAAGCTGCAGACATCTGTAGACTTCCCTTTAGACAATCTGGACCTGATGCAATACGTCATCGGACCCAAACAGAATCTGAAGAGATACAGCCTTTATGGAGTTTCTGTAAGTAGATGTGAAAAATTACTTTAAGTGTATTTTTTTAAAATAATAATAGCCGCATTTATGTATTTATTTTATATGTATCTTTTTATTTTTACATACACAAACCATGGAGTTATTGGGTATAGCATCCATGAAAAAAAAATGTTAAAATGATTTTTAAAAAACAAAAGAAATGTACTCATACAAACAAAACAGTGTAGTACTATTACTGTTACTTAAGGCTGGGCAGTATATCAATATTATATTGATGTTGTGATATGATACTAGACATCATCATAGGTTTTGGATAAAGTTATATCGTGATATGTCATAAGTGTTGTCTTCTCCTGGCTGTTCTATTTTATCCCCTTGTCATCAAATCTACATTACCGATGATTGTTTATAAAAGAATCTCACTGTGTTAATATTTTGTGAAAGCACCAACAGTCATCCCTCAAATATCAAGGGATATTGATAAATTTTGATATCAAGGTATTTGGTCAAAAAATGTTGTGATATTTGATTTTGGTAACCTTTGGTTGGTATAGTCCATAAATGGTCCTGACCAGGAAAGTTGTCCTCTTGACATGTTTTCTTCTCAGGAAAGAAATTTGTTGCAAAACATGTTTTGGGGGGCAGCGGGTTAAGTACACATTTAAATCTGCAGCCTGGGTATTTTACACGTAGGGCTGTACTGAATAGTTCGAAGCTTCATTCATAACTTTTCTAAATCAACATTTGAGTGCTGCACAGCTTTTTTAAAATGGATATTCATTAAGTTAAACCTGGTATTTGTGCACAGTAATGTGACTGTTTCCGACTAGTGTGATTCAAACATTTCCACTAACTCCAGAGAATTAAGTCAAAATTTACTGAAAAAAGATTGCATTCAGTCACATTTTAAAAAAGAAATGTTCTGCTTCAGTCCATATTTGTTGGCATTAGCCTTTTAAAAATTTCTGCTGCCATCAAACACTGTTTTCTTGGTGGCCTGGTAGCTCAGTTTAGAGAGTTTAGGCCTACAAGTAACGATTATTTTCATAGTCGATTAATTGTTTAATAGTTGTTTGGTCTATAAAATTTCCACTCCTGCCTGCGTGCCTCTGCTGCATGTTGTACCTCCACTCTCACTCCCTTTTCTTGTCCTCACATCAGATGTTAAAAACATAGATGCCAAGACAAAAACAAAAAACAAACAAAACTGTTAGATCTCCTGCCTGCCACACATAAAGGGAGGCATGCACCCATATTAATGAGGTAGCAGCAATCTAACAGCGCCATAAATTAAATTTATACTAATGAAACTGTTATGTTCATTAAAATAAGTTGATTTGATTAAGAAAAGGCTTGCTGATTTAATCTGACAAATTCAAATTTAGGATTTTGCTTGAGGATTTAAAATTTCTTTTGGTCTGGTGATGCTAAAAAATGAAGACAGACATTGGAAGCTTCATTCGAAAGCCTCAATAGAATCATCGAATGTTAAAAAAAAGACATTCAGTACAGCCTTATTAGTTAGTAACAATTAAATTTCATGATTCATTTTAGTTATTTAGCTCTTTAGACAAGCTTAACCTTCTTCTTTTCCACTACCAGAACCACTACGGCGGTTTGGATGGCGGCCATTACACAGCCTACTGTAAGAACACCCTCAAACACCGATGGTACAAGTTCGATGACCACGAGGTGTCTGACATCTCCACCTCCTCCGTCAAATCCTCCGCTGCCTACATCCTGTTTTACTCCACCCTGTGAGTGGAGCTGTAGGACACAAAGAGAAAACACTCCACCGGGGCTGCGACGCTCGAGCCTAGAGGTTATTTATTTTCCTTTTTAAAAATCACAGCTCTGAGGACCTGGTGCACGTAGGTGCAGGTTAACTAGTCGTGTCTGTGCACGCGAGGACATTCTCGAGCGAGTGACGAGGAGATCCTCAGATCGGAGGAAGGTGCAGGCACACTGTGCAACGCTTCAGCTACTAGAGGACCCTATACCTGTTAAAACATGCCGTCTGTTCGTATTACTGATAATCTAGAGACTTAACAGATGCTCCTTTTACTCTGATTTCTCTACCTTGATGGTTGTGTCGTAGGGCTGACAGCAGATGCTCTTCACTGTCATTTCTGTTGCACTCAGCGTGGATGGCCGTATCGCAGAACTGACCTTCAGCTTTCTTGTACTGTGCATACACCGGGGTTAACAGTTAGATGGCATGTACATACTTACCAATGCTGATGTTGCACATTCAAAAATGTAAATACTCGAGGGCAAGGTGTTTATCTGTTAAGTGACCAAATTATTATAATTTTTTCTCTTGAAAGTAGCAGCCATCATAGTCTCACCATAACCATAAAGACAAACCATGTGTTTTAGGGGTTTAACTCTATAGCCTTCTGATGTTTAACATGATCTTAAAGACGAGACTGTGAGCGTTAAATTTTCTTCCTAAAGAGAGGAAAGGGAATTATTGAGATTGTTGCTTATTATTCATATTAGCCACATTCTTGCACTTACACAATATGCAATCAGTTTAAGTTGTTTATGTAGAACACATTGTTTAACAGCAGACATTAACACTCGACTCAGAATGCTTTAAAACGATACTGATGCTGAGATCTTGTCTGTCTTGCTCAGTTCAGCCAGTGACGGAAGAATCTACCGGCTGCTTCTATAAAAATCTGTTGTTGAATTTATTCTCTGTTGAACACATTTAACTCTTTAACATTATAATATTCACACTATTTAGAGGAGAAGAAGTTCTGGGAACATGTTTCTAGGAGGCTAGAATTTTGATTTACCTGATTAAGTTTATTTCTGTGTTTAGTACTGATCTGGGAGAAAATGAAGACTTGAGAAATTGACCTCATTCACTTGGACGAGTGCGTTAGTGTCAAGATTTGCTGCCTGACTGACTGACTGGCCGACTGACAAGAGCAAGCACAAAGTATACCGATATGTTGGGTTTTTTTCTGAATGGACCAGAGATCTGAGGTGACAGGATTTGACTCTCTACTTCCTGAGTACAGTTTTATTGCCTAGCATGAGATCATAATCTGTTTTCTTTTTACTTGTACATGTTGATTTTATTTCTTAATGCTCTGAGAAAAAATTTGTTTCAGATATAACGATTATATTAACCTCAAACAACTCATATGACTATTTATTAAAACTGCTTCAAATTAGTGTTTGCGTTTGTGTCTGGGTGTTTCAGGACGCACTGGGAGAAGTTAACCTTCAGGACTTTCTGGCAGAAAGGCTTTAGGTAGATGACTCATTATAAAGAGCAACAAAGTCCATCTTTGGGGCAGTTTGTGGCGGAAGAATGGGTTAGACTGAGATTCAGAGATTTTTTTTACCATTTTAATTTTCATCCATCAGTTTTGTGCACCTAGAGTGATTCTTACATCCCCCAACTGTAATATGGGTAGCTTATACACCTAATAAAAAAGATTTAATATTTCATCAAGTAAAATGTGCGTCACAGCCCACATCTATGGCTCAGCACTTCTTCATCTAAATTTTACTGGTGGTTAGTCTTGAATTTCCCTTGGTTAGCTATGAATACCAAATCCAAAAGGAAAGGAAAATTTTCTGAGGAAAATAGATCATTTAATAGTTGTAGCTCCAGACAGATTTTTTGGGGGAGTCCAAAAATGTCTCTTTTGGTAGTAAAAGTTGCAGACGCCTGGGTTAGATGCAGAGTTTGTGTCCCATGCGACACCAAAAGTCAATTCTGACTTATTTTTAGACTTACTTAACTTGTTATTTTAATTTTTCTTTTTTATTAGGCTGTTTAAAGTTTTCAGTCGCAGTTTGGTTGGGTTCAGGCACCACAGCTACTTGGTTAGGACAGACGAAAGACTGAAGTGTAACCCCATCTGTTAATCATAAGACAATATGTTGTATAAACATGACATACAGTTTAATATAATAATGGCACACAAGTCGGTGCTGGGTCTTTAATTTTATTTTGGAGTACAGGTATGGAGAAGACAGCAGAAAAAAAAGATGTAAAAGAGTACGCATTGGACCTCTTCATTGTTGGACTCATGATGGGCAGTTTAAACAAAAAGTAACGAGAAACAACAAAAAAGAAGTTAAAATTCAGTCCCCTGATGGAGTTGGCGTGCTTTTTGGAGAGCTCACAGTCCATGGATCTTTGGCTTTTGAAAGGGTTTGCGGCTGTAGAGCAGCATGTAGGCGTTTGGAGATTGTACAAAGCTGTCCTGGACCTCTGTGACCACCGAGTCGTCAAAGCAGTGCCAGGTCCGGGTCAGGGCGTTCTGGCACAGAGCCGTGTAGTGACCCATGTTCAGATTACCTGCATGGTTCTAGAGAGGAGAAGAGTTAATTTATAGGAAAAATCCCCAGGCAGATAGAAAGGAGGAGATTTGAACAAGGTCGAAGCTTGATTGCTTTCTATGCTGTGAAAAAATGTTATCCTAAAAGCCAAAAGAACCAAAAGTTTCAGAAAACGAAAATCTATGATGACCAGGAAAACTCAGACCAGAGGTGGGAGCTGATTGATACAGTACTCCTGTTTCACCTTCAAAGTAAATGAACAATTATTTACCAACTAAGTTACCTAATATGTGTGCGCTGACTCACCACAACAGCATATAGGCAGTATGAAGAACATGAGGTGTTCTGTACAGAGCTGGATAGAAACGGGGTGAGATCTATCTTTGTGGAGAACGCAACATTAGTCCTCAGTTTCACCTGGTTCTTCCCCTTACAGCCAAACCTGCAGAGGACACAAAGATCCCATTGGTTCAAGAAGATGTTATTGGTTTACAGCAAATAATATTTCAAAGAAAAAAACACTTATCATCTGTGCATTGATTTATTCAAAAAACGTGCCAACTTTTCGACCTTTATCAAGACAGGTGATATCTTCAATAAATCAATGCAGAGGTGATAAGTGTGTGTGGGAATTGATTTTTTTTTT